>JAZKJV010003980.1:0-73726 GCA_037367405.1 Ottelia alismoides
TAATGGAGAAATTCAAGGAGATATGCAATCTCATGAAATCCATGAGATTGCTCCACTTGGTATGTGGTTGGGCGGCTACCAAGTCCTATAAGGAATTGGTGGTCGTCTACCCTATTACTTGGGGAGGCATGATCTCCATAGAATTCCTCTCCTTATTTGATTGGTTTAATTTTAGATTGATGTATATTTGATTTATCAAATATATTTAATCTAAATTAAATCATAAGTTGTTGGTTTTTACCAACAACAATATTGACCATTGAATTGACATAAATCAATCTCATCCATTGATTTTATATGCTCCATGGAGTGAGATCCATGGATCCAAAACCCTATAAATAGAGAGGCATACCATGCTCTCTTTATACATGCTATTGTAGCACATATCTCTCTCTCTTCTCTTCCCACACGCCATCTCTCTTCCTCTCAAGGTCGTCCACCATGGATATCCTAGAGAGGTTCTCCATCGCCGCAGCATCGTCGTTATGATGTCCAATCGTCTGCTCGTGGACTCCCGTCTCATTCGGTGCGCCTTGCTCGTGAAGAATACGTCGGATCTCGTGTGTCGAGAACAGGAGATCCGCCGCTTGGATCATCAACATGGATTGAGAGAAGCACGCGATTCATCCCCGCACTCGCAAGCGTCTCCTCCGTCGGATCGGACTTGAGACAGGAGGTTTCTTCGTTTAGAGACTCGATCGCAACCACACTTCAAGAGGTATCCTATTACTTGTTTGTGATTTAGACGAAACGATCCGAGAAGTGTTCTTGGATCATGTGGTTTAGTCGCATGAAAATTTTTAAATTCCGCTGCATCGAGCAACTAGTGCGACTAGTCGCTCCTCGTCGTATTCGATACGATGCTCACGCTTCCGTGATGCGCTTAAGGATCTAACCATATCCTTCATCCATCTTGCACGATATCTGGGCCCTTCGATCGAAACCCCAGACTTCATCTCCGCCGCACGTTAGCGCCTCGACCTGCGTTCGCCACGTGGCATGCCCTGTGCCCTTGATCGCGCTCCACGATCTGATCCTCACCCTCCGCTTCCGCCCCTCTCCTGATCGTTGGATCGCTCGATCCAACGGTCGATGCTTCGTCGTCTACCTCCCGCACACCTCGCACCTTGCATCTTCCACCGTGCGCAAGGGGCCGCACCCTTTCTATTTTGGGCGCCACGCTGACCACCATCTCCGCCCCCTGGCGCCACCACGACACTACCCACTCTTCTGTCATCCACGCCAACCCTTTCGATCTCAATGAATACCCTCAACCTCGCTCCACGATGCCCACCAACTCCACCTCTTCGCCATCTATGCCGTCACCTTCTCCTTTAAATACATCACCTCTGTCCACCTTCACTCCTATCCGCCATCACGGAGAGTACCTCCGAGCTCCCACCTTCGAGTTGGTGACAACAATTTGAGGAAACATTGAGCGAAGATCGAGAACCACCTCCGACGAGATCCACGGACCTCCATCGTCGTGTCACAGCTCCTCCGCGAGCTGCACGAGCTCGGGACGCTACCAGCCCTTGAGTGAAGACCTGGAAGCTCCATCCGAGCTTCTGATCGCAGGTAGATACCTCCACCTTCTCCCCGATCTTCTTCTTTATTTTTGTTCTTTTTCTCCGATTTTATTCGCCGTCCTCCTTCACTTCCTTCCTCCATCGAGCATCCACCGAGCTTCCCCTCGAAGCTCTGACCTTCGCGCTTTATTCCATTCACTCCGACGATGCACTCCGCTTTCCGCCGATGCCAGCTCCGCCACTTGGGCAGAGCTAGATCACCGGACCCCCGTCGCTCAGGCCTTGCACCTCACTCCCGATCACTCCACGCACACGTTGCACGCCTCGGCTATACCTCTAACCCCCTGCAGGTACTTCAATTTTGACTGGCGGGAATTTCATCGGAGCTCCATTCGAGCTTCTTCGCCACCGCTCCCCAGAGATGATCTGCCACTTCTGAGATCACCGGAGGATCCTCGACGCCCCTACGAGTCTTCCCAGCTACTTGGGAGCCTCCTGCGAGTTTCACCAATGCCCAAAGGAAGAGGCGGAGTCAGGCCCCCTTCGTCGGAGCCCAGCCTTCTCCGCCGCAGGAGGCGGCAGGCCGGTTTGAGGAAGAAGAACATCAACCGTTTGATCTCCTTGATCGAACGGTCCGGAGCACGCCACATCACCCACTTCCCGCAGCCATAGGATCAGGCGGATCCTACGCATCTGATCGAGCCATGTCACCGCTTCCCCATGCTCCGGATGACGTTGGATCAGTCTAGATCCGACGGTCATTGATCGACCATGCCTTCCTCTCAGGAGCCCACTACCGCCGTTGGATCACTTGAGATCTAACGGATCCAGACTCGCCACGCGCCAGCAACCAGCTGCCGTTGGATCTTCACTTGATCCACGGTTCACATCGAGCCACGTCGCCTGATCCGAGCCTCTTCCCCGACCACCAGGCTCGGATCCCTGAAGCTACTTCGAGCCTCCAGAGCCAACTGGGCTTCGATCCGAGCCTCCGAAGACCACCGAGCCTGGGACCCCCACGTGATCTGCACGTGCAGCCTGGGTAATTTGCAGCGAGGCCCCTGAAGGTTTTCTTATTTGCATTTCAGTCCCTGCCAGGAGACCCCACGTGAGGAGCACGTGTTCTGTGGGAAATTTGCTTCCACCCCCTCAACATTATAGGTAATTGGATATTGGTCCCTGTCAGGACATTTTATTTTTATCAATTTTATTTCCTGTAATTGCATTTATACCCCTGTCTTTGCACACATATTTAGGCACTTAAATTATTTTTCAAGTTTGAAAATTGCACTGTGTAGCTTACTTTGTCCTCTTTCATATGTGATACTTGGCACATTTTGTATGATCGGTGGATTTTATTATTAATTAATTGGTGGAATTTTGTTATATTTTGCCTATTTATGCCTTTTAATTCTTAGTAATTTCTCTGTAACTCCAAAAATCACCAAAATTCACATTAAATCTAGGATAATTAGATTCACATTGTGTAAAAAAATCATCTCATTTGCACGCATCTCGAGGCCTGAATAAATCATTTAGTGATTTCCTTAATTAATTTTTAATAGGTTCATTTCATATAAAATTTAGGTTTAATAATTTTCCTGGATTCCTCACCTTCGGATCTATCTAGGATAATTTTTATTTCTAAAAATATTGTGATTTGATATTATTTAAATTATTTTAGTCAAAATCACCTTGCATTCATTTTTAATTCACAGTAAATTTATTTAGTGTCAGAAAAATCCAAAAAAATAGGTAGCTTAATTTCATTACATTTCATCATCTGACTAAGTTTCATAATTTTGGACTTGATTTGATCACTTATCTGAATTAACTTGTAAACTGGCTTGATTGTGCATGTGTCTTTTCTTTCTTGCATAAAATATATTGAAAAAGACCCAAAAAATTCTCCCCTGAAAATCAAACCTTGGAACTTGCTTAAAATTTACCTAAGGAGACAGCTGCCTCCCTGAGTTCGACCTTGGGCTTGCCCAAGTAAAAAAATTACCGCTCGAAATGAATTGATCTTAAATTGAAAGTGGTTTTTGATTGGCTCTTGTTATCCGACTACAACGAACGACAATTCATTAATTTGACCACTAATTTGATTAAATTAACAAGGGTAGTGAGACGCTGTATCACTTACTCAATACTACAATCAATAATGACCAGTAAAATATCATGGATTGGATCCATGATCAAGATATTGTGCTTGCAATTGGACACGTATTGTATGTGATTGCAATGTGCAACTTCCTCATAATAATTAGGAATGTCAATTAAATAGACAAAAGATAACAACATAGGGTTTGTATGTCTCTATAGTCTTGATCTCTCATCAAATGTACTTTGGAATGACATGGCGATGATGATCGCAATTGTCAAATAATCCTTATAAAATCTAAGAACATGTTTCCGGCATATATATGTGCTCTTGACATTTAATCATGAATGACATGGTTTACTGCATTATGCAGAATGGTGGCTCTATAGGAGATGATGTATTCAAAATGTTTGAGTACCTACCTAACCTAAATCTTTAAAATCTTTAAGAGTTAAGATGTATGTAGATATGATGAGTGTCATCATTCTACTATCTATACTCAAGTCATTCATGAAGCTTCATAATATTCATATTGTATGAATTGAATGAAGCATGTATAAATGTTGAGATACTCTTATATTGAAATCTTTTGAATTCAACATAAGAGATCTTTTGTCTTAAGAAATGGTTGTTTAGAGATGAAAGGAGCGTAATGGAAGCATGGGTTGGACCCAGGTTAGAAGGAAAGTCAAAGAGTTGATTGTACTTCGATGGTTTCCACATGTATGGCATCCAAAGAGTTGGATGAATGCCAATACCGCAATAAGTTGATGTATTGATAGTGTGACTATCTACTCTATCTAGGATCCTTAGAGAAGGTCCCAGATAGTGCATCAGAATAATCTGCATCTACATATATTCAACAAAATTGACTTTCTTATTTGATAAGATCAAAGTCTAATAATTGTATCCCATTCTTCTAATAACACTTGCAATTGATTGCATATGTTTTAGAAGACTAGAAAATTTGATGTTAAGGTTTAATAGTCATCTGCATGGATGTTGATGCAATTGTTCCAACAATCTCTATTGGATAAATAGACTTCATATTTTTCAGTGGGAGAGACCTTAGTCTTAGAGAATGTCTCTATGACCTGGATATTATAATACACTCATTGTTTATTTCTAAATGTTGGAAATAAGCATGAATTCTGGAATAGACCTATCATAAAGAGTTGTGATGGATATATTTCAGATAGTAATCTGACATCCGGAGGACTCTACTAAATTAGAAATTAATGAATGGTTCATTAACATTTCTAATACTGAAATTAAACCTTAACAAGATCAATAGGTGGATGGAGATCATTTGAAAAAGATCTGGCATCGAGTCTTGGACATATGTCTGTTGATAAGATCAATAGACTAGTAAGAGATGAAATTTCAAATATTACATGCTTGTGAATATTGTATTCAAAAGTGAAAATGTCCGATGCACCCTTCCGTGGGAATGGCATTAGATGTCGAGGTATTCAAGATCTCATACATATTGATGTATGCGGGTCATCTATATCAAAGTAAACATTAATGATATGTGATATCATTCGATGATTATTTATGATATAAGATTTCTTCTATTCACCTTAGAAACCTTTGAAAGTGCAAAGATTTCACAATTTTGATTTAGAACCAAAGTTTGAAGGAAGATGAAATGAATTTGATCTAATCAAGGTATCTTGTACCTAATTAGATGAATTCAAATAATACCTTACAGAGTAGGGAATATCATTCCTATCTCAATCCTCCCAATACAGCTAAACTCAATAGAGTTGTAGGGAGATACAATTGATCATGTGCGACATGATTTGATCCATGATTAATCTTAGCATAATTATCTCTTAGTTTCCAGGTATATATATGCGGTAGAATCTACATTATATATCCTTAATAAGGTTTAAGGAACTCAATTAGTCTTGAGAAGATAATGACGCTCCTGAAATTGGAAACTAAAAGGACAATTAACAATGAAACACTAATACCTCTTCAAATGAGTTTGAGGATGGATCCCATGTATCAAAGAAATCCGACAATGATCGAACTTCGTGTGATAAAGCTTCTGAAGATCATGTCATGGATAGATGGATGTTAGCAATAAAGTCTAAAGTTGACTTCATACACAAATGTTGTATATGGACCCTCGAGGATCCACCTATATGGGTAAGACCCGTTAATGTGTAAATAGATCTTCAAGAGAAAGAGTGAACCTAATGAGAAGGTAGAAACCTTCAAAGTACGGCTCGTAGCCATGAGCCACACACCGAAGAGAAGACATTGCTTGCGATGAGACTTGCTCTTCAGTGACCTTGCTTAAACCCATCGAAATATTGCTAACTATAGCTACACAACTTGACTTCGACATCTTCAAGATGTGAGTCAAGATTGCATTCCTCTATGAATACCTCTCCAAGGATATTCATATGAAGTAGCCCTAGGGCTTCATAGTTGAGGAAAGCAAGGTGTGCAAACTAAGAAATTCCATTTATGGACTCAAATAAGCTCCTTGTAGTTGGAACATTGGATCTGATGAAATCATAAATGTTATGATTTCAGATAGAATCTTGATGAACCACGTGAAGCTTGGTGGGAGTGTCATTGTGTTCATCACGCTAAATGTAGATGATATCCTAATCACTTGGAATGATATAAGGATAATAATAAGTGTTTTTATAGACTGGTTGTTCCATACCTTGAGATATAATCTCAAGAAAACCTCTTAGATATTAGTTCTGAAGTTGTTCGGGAGCAAAGAGAAGAGGGTATTGGGACCGTTACATTAGCGGTACACCTTGGGCATGGTCTATTTTCTGGAAAATTTCAAGAAAGGCTTCTTTTCCTTAATATGTGGTATTGACCTATCTGAAGAGATAGCACCTCAAAGAGTTGAGGAAGTGAATGCTAGAACGGCTGCCCTTATGCATAAGTTATGAGAAGCTAGATGTATGCCAGATGTGTACAAAGCCAGACGTCTATCATGCAGTGGGAGTAGTAAACTGTTACTAATCCTACCATGGAAATAAAACACTTGATTGCAGTAATAACAATATCTTCATAGATGACAAGACTTTAGAAATAGTGATATCTAAGTCTTATCTTCAAGAAATTAAGACTTTATAGATGGAGATCTAAAAGGTCTTAACTGCGGATACCTTAGAGATAGAGATCTCCGGGAATAATGGTGCTCTGATAAGGATAATGAAAATACTGGTTATGATAATTGTTGAGTTGTAGTGTTAAGGACACTATAACTAACAAAATTGAGTATTCATTGGATGCGAGCACTGTTATTGGGGATATGCAAGTGCCGTAAAAGGAATTGGCGTAGTCTCTTGGGAACAGAGTGACTAATCAGCTTACCTAGCTATTTTCTAAATAGCCTATGATTGTCACATGAGTGTGGGTTAAAATGATTAGCCCATTAATGGCTCTTTGGGATAGTGAGAGATTATTGGACATGCGAGCCCATGACGAGTCATTATGCAATAAATGTTGTTGCAAAATATCACTCCCTGATATGAAATGAAGAACAACTAATTTGCATAATAGGTCCCTTAGTACAATTAGGGTTATATACCATGTCCATCTTAATGATCATACAACTGTTGATTCAATTATTGAATCATAGAGGCTGGTGCTTGAATGAATATCTAAAGAGTTAGATTGAGGACTCATCAAGCACCACCAAATGATTGTTAAGAGATGATCTCCAGCCTGAGTAGGAGATGGAAATTCTTTCTCATTTGGTTGATATCTGACCAACCTCTTAATGCAGATCCTCTGTATGGGAGTAGAGATTCGGAGGTATCAGATTAGTTAGGTCAAAGAGTTGACATAACGAGATCGAGATAAACAAATACCTATGTCATATGTTGTCAGGATATAGGCACGCATCCTTTGACCGGAGATAGATGTGTTACTATATGTTTAAGTATGTACATTTAGCAGACGAATAGGTTGATGACCTAACCAAGGTATATAATCCGGCACGCTGGTGTGCATGCAAGGGCATATGAGTAATACGATCTCTCAAAGGGATCATACATGTTCATTGTTGAACCGGAAGACATGAGCTCACTCATGAGATATTAGGAAGAATCAAATTCCACGCATGGTCATCTCGCTTTGGAATCTTGACTGAATTTGTAAGGTTTGATATATGTTTTTGGAAAGAATATGATCAACATCTAGGTATGATATATGCTTTGGAAGTATATGATCGATACCGACTCCCAATGATCGAACGAGAACCTTAATGATAAAAAAACCTGAAGGAGACCGTACAAAAAGAGATCTAAAACTTCGGGTTTATTATGGGTCTTCCTGTATGCAAGATATACATGTATTAGGAATGCCTGAGGGTGATGTGATCATAAACGATTGTATAATCATGACGCTTCCATTCCGAGGGAGTGATGAAACAGGTCTGGATTTTAGTGACTCCTCTCACAGACAAGTAATATTATCTTAGTCCAACTGATGGACATTGATCTGAATGTGATTCAGATGTAATGAGAAGATTAGATTTACGGTCTTAATTTAATCAAGCATCTATGGGAGGTCTGCAAGATCTAGATTTGAGATGTGATCTCAATATCCAAGTCACTTTACGTGGAACAATACAATCACCCTGTCTTAATCTCCAAGTATCTGCAGAGAAAGTGCATTATCCTTGAAATAGTTCATGGATAATTTCATTGTTGATATATATATATATATCCGAGCATTAGGAAAATGGATAGTTAAATGTGATTTAATTATCACGAATAATATGAATTTGATTCATATTACTAGGAGAGTTACCTGAGATAATTGAATGTGATTTAATTATCAAAGATGTGACTAATGTGGATATGATTTATCTTATCTAGGCACATGAGAATAGAGATCCAAGATGACTAAATGTGATTTAATTATCATGGATATGAATAATGTGGATTCATGTATATTATAAATATAATTTATAATATATTAAAGAGAGCCATATCGTGATTTACATTTGTTAATTAATTATTGATGTAAATTGGATTCACATTAGATGATTAATTATGATTACATTTTATTTTGGAATGTGAATGTGATTCACATTTGTCCAATGGCATGATTGCGGTAACTATGAATTATTTTTGTGAAATTTACGACAAATGTTGTTGTAAATCTTGGAGATATCATGAGATAATGAAATCTCATGAGATTTTGAGGAGATGGATCTATTCCATCTCAAAGGAGTAGCCAACCCCCTTTTCAGGGGATATGGTCAATCTCCTCATTATCTCAAAGATTAATCAAAGTGATTTAATTTTAAATTGATTTATATTGATTTATCAATATATATTAATTTAAATTAAATCAATTGTCGTTGTGTTTTTTTCGCAACAACATCATGGCCATTGAAAGAAACACAAATTAATCTCATCCATTGATCGTGTGTTGTCCATAGATTGAGATCCATGGACTCCCAATACCCTATATAAGAAGAGGCACCCCTTGCTCTTCGGGACACACGTTTACAACGTAAACTAATGCTCTCTCCCTCTCTCTCTCTCTACACGTAAAGACTCTCTTCCTCTCTCTATTGTGTCCATCCATCATGGGGCCTTAGAAAGAGTCGCCATCACCGCAGCATCGTCACCATGCTGCCGGAGTATTTGCTTGTGGATCTTTGTCTCCTTCGTGCGCCTCGCTCGTGAAGAAGACGTCGGATCTTGTGTGATAATATCATGAGATTCACCGCTTGGATCATCAACATGCATTGCGAGAAGGATGGCATCTCATCAATGCGCTCGCAAGCGTCTCCTCCTTCGGATCGGACTTGAGACATGAGGTCTCTTAGTTTAAATACTCGATCACAACCACGCTTAAAGAGGTAACCTTAATACCTATTGTGGTTTAGATGAAACGATCCGAGAAAGGTTCTTGGATCATGTGGTTTCATCACATTAAATTCTGCTGCATCGAGTACTAGTGAGACTAATCGCTTCCGATCGCATATGATGCGATCATCACGCTTCCGTGATGTGCTTGAGGATCTCCACATATACTTCAGGTCAGAAGCTTTGAGAATATTTTATAAGTGACATTGCAACATGATATAGGCCTATAGTCTCCCAGACCCGAAGGGGAGGAAACTTTAGGGACCAGAGTTAAGAAAGTGTGGTTGACCTCACGAACCATATTTCCTCCCCGATAGAGGAATGTCATAGCAGCAATAAATGTCACCCTTCAAGAGCTGCCAATGCCTTTTGAAGAAGCCATCATTGAACCCATCCGACCCCGGGGTTTTGGTGGAGGATATGGAGCGAAGAGCAGTATATATCTCCTCCTCATCGAATGGTCGCACAAGACTTTCACGTGCCTCATCAGTAAGAATGGCTATAGGGGCAGGGGGATCCAAACTAGCCGAGCGAGGGAGGGTAGGGCAAGTAAATCCCCATAGAAGTCCACTGCGGCGGACGCCACCTCAACAAAGTTATTCATTTTTTGCCCACCACTTTCAATGAGCGAAGTGATAGTATTCCGAGCTGCGCGGCGCTTGGCTGAGAGATGAAAGAATTTAGTGTTTCTGTCACCGAGTTTGAGCCAGTTCACTCGACTCTTCTGCCTCCAAGCCGACTCCAGGTCATCCTCCAGCTTTTCCATGAAGTTCTTGGCATCAACTTCCAACTGCGCCATATAAGGGTCCAGGGGATCCCTCAAGAGAATGCGGTTTATAGTGCATAGCGTACCCTTCATAGCCTTGTGTTCTTTGATAACATTTGCATCTCTATCCGCCCAATCTTTAAGGCAGTGCTTCACCAGCTTGAGATTCCTTTGGAGATGAAAAAGTGGGTTACCAGGGACGTGGGAACTCTGTGGAAGTGAGACCGCGTCGGAGTACCCATGGCAAGTTGCCCAATAGTCAAAGTATCGAAAAGGCTTCCGCAAGATAGATGCCTCAACCAGGCAGATGTGAAGTAGTAGATGGTCACTCGAAGCAGTTGGAGTGTAATTAAGCTTTACGTGAGGGAAGAGAGAGAGAGAGAGCCATGCTTCATTGATCAAGGCCCGATCCAACTGTGTTGCAATTCTATAAGGACCAATGGCAGAGTTGGACCAAGACCAGTTATTACCACACGTATCCATGTCTAGTAGGCCATAACAGGCAATGCAATTGTTGAAATCCTCCAAGGCCCCACGTAACGGGGCCCCACCACCCTTCTTTTCAGAGAAGTAGCGCACGTGTTGAAGTCACCAAGAACCACCTAGGGGATGTGGCTTGGTTGATCAAGGCACATTAGATCCTCTCACAATGCCCTACGAGTGAACACGTTGTTTGCACCATAAACCACAATAATGTCCAAAAAGAGACACCCTTGTTGGAACGTGCAAGGGAGATTGATTGGGGGGAGACATGTAGCGAGGTACATGACCAGCACACTACTCTCTATAGTACATAGATATGCCCCAACGCGGTATCATTGTGGATGAAGCTCCATCCCGGCGGAATGATGGAGGCAAATCTTTCTCTACTCTCAGGTCTTATCTTTGTCTCAACAAGGCCGACAAGTTCTGCACCCATTGAGTTCATGGCGTTTAGAAGAGCCCTTTTCTTGCGTGGTCTGTTAAGGTCGCGGACATTGCAAGTAACAATAGTCATTAAAAAGAGGGGGGTTGGCCAGAACGGCCTTCAACCATGCATTGCCCGTGAGCATTCTTTTCTTTCTGTGGGAAGCTGTTGACCAATTGAGGTTTTCAACCGCCACTGAAGTAGGATTGGAGGGGTCAAACTTAATAGACGAACTCATGAGGGCCTCCGCACTAGGGTTGTTGAGGTTCAATTCACATGATCCCTTTAGAGTCACTTTTCGAGTGGAGGGGGGGGGGGGCAAAATGCAACAGGGCCTTAGATCCAAACGGAAAAGCACTTAAAGGCCTACCGGAAGACTTCCGTGGCGCCCTACTCGAGCTGGTGGAGGAAGAGACGGCATTGAAGATTAGAACTTGCCCTTCATTGAAGAGTGGTAGCTCCTCCGTAGGAGGACAGGGTTCATCCCCGAGGACAAAGCAGCGATGTTTAGGGGAGGGGATGGGGGAGAGCATCGACGCAACCATCCACCGCGACAGCAGGACCCGACGAGCCAACGTGCAAAGAGGGTGCCTCCTGAGCCTCGCTAGTAGGCACCACTTCGGGACCGTTGAAAGGAACATCCAGTACCGAGGTGGTTGGGGGGATTGATGGGGGGGAGGGTGCATGGAGGGACAAATCCCGCACGATCAGTACTCTTAGAGTGAGTGCACTGCGAAGTGCTATGGTTAAAGGTGATGCAATAGGCACATCTAGGGGGACGCCATTCTAGTTCGACCCCAATAGGCTGTCGTTGGCCATTGAAGAAACACCAAGGGGACCACAGTGGGAATTGATTTGGAGGCATGAACAGAAATACAGCAACGAGCATAACCTTCACATTGATCCGAGGCCGTTGCAGCATCCATGAAGAGCGGGGTGCTAATTAGGCTTGTAATTTTGTTGAGGATGACGTCCGAGCAGTGACCAAGGCTCAGACCGTGGAAGCAAACCCCATAAAGGAATCTCAGAAAGGAGATCTCGTTCGAAGCAAGTACTCGCTTCCCATCTCCGAATCACAATAAACGCCCCTGAAACAACCATGGCCCTCCATCAAGGATGCACTGGAAGGTTTCGTCGGAGGAGGGATGTAAGTAGTTGAATCCGTTGGGGGCAAGGAAAGAGCTTGAACTCGCCGACTGTCTTCTAGACCTTCTCGATAAAGGACAACAACAATTTCCGGCAAGGCTTTTTTCCTAGCACGTAAAATACAAGAGCATTTGCCCAGACCTTGTCTAGGGAGCAATTGTCATCCTCTGTGACGAAGGTGACATTTTCCCCGTCCAAGCAGGGTGGGGGGATAAATTCCATGCGACACAGGGAAGGCACTGGGCGAGTGCCCCCACATATGTCCCGCCAAGAGGGACCCTGTGCCTGGAGAGCAGATAGGTAATCGGGGTGGCTCGGAGAGGGAGGCATTAGGGTTAGCGATGTGGACTTGGTTCAGAGGAATGGATATCGCACATTGGGCCGGGACATCGGGCTGTTGCGGCATGGGTGGGCGTTCATGATCGGGCGGGGGAGGCGGTGGAGGAGGAGGCAGGTTTGGTGTAGGGTTTGCGGGAGCGGGTGCGGGTGGGGTGGGGTGGGGTGGGGTGGGGGGGAGTCGGGAGGCATGGGAGGTGGAGTTACTGTTTGACCTTTACTTGACAACAATGCATGAATACATTTGCTTGCATAGCTAGCGGAGTTGCGGCCCTAATCTAAAACATGCAAGTCCAAATTATATATATATATATATAGGGGACCTTTCAAATGAGGCGGGGGCTTTTCTGAAATTGTAAAAGCAACTGCGAATTTAGTAAAAATTCTGTAACAGCTTTGTAAAATATAAACTGCACATTGTAAAAAATGAATTTTGTAAAATATAGCATCTAAATTCAAATTAATATTTCCATCCATTATAATAATATTTTCATAATTTTATTTCACTATACATGTTGTGTTAATATTTATTATTATATGTATGAAACAAGAAATTGTAAAATATATTAGAAAGATGCCTAAATTGAGGGTGGCTCACCATATATATGGTGAGACCCCGCCTCATTTGAAGTTTCTCCTATATATATATATATATATTCTACTACCACATTACGATTGGTCGGAGTAATTAAGGGGTCCCACGCATTAATTCGAGGCATGTATATTATTAAGTATATGATAAGGTTGCATCGAGAATTGGCACCTTATCCTCAATCATTAGGAACATGTAAATATTGGCTCGTGTTCGTTTGGGCCATTTTGATCATTTATCATGATGTTCTATTTTATTTTCAAGAATTGTGTACATATGGGCCTATATCATTTTGCAATTGCACTTTGGCTCCAATGTACATTAACATCATGTCTCTCTTGATGGTGTTGTTATTATCACACCATGAGATTACTCAATCTAGGTTGACTGTGGTTAACACAACTTGAGTCCTTAAAAGGGTTTACCATCTTCTCTAGACCACCGATTGTGTCATCTACCGATCTCGATCGGCTATGCATGCTTTGGGAGTGATTTGTATGAATTGTTTTGTGCATAATGCAACTTGAATACATAGATGAGAGTCTTAATGGGGTTGACAAAAAACGAGGAGGCGATCACATCGTGAATGTGATGGGGCGAGCTAAATCGAGAAACTTGCATCTTCAGTTAAGGGGAGAACTCCTTATTTTTTATGGCTACTAGATGAAAGTACATGCACTAAAAATATTTTTTCTATACTTTTTTATTCGAAAAGGGAGAAATACTCTTAGGTATCCACCCTACATATATTAATAAAAAGAGAAGGGATTACAAAGAAACTTACAGCAGCCATGACTCAAGAAGAGACCTATAATGAAAGACTACATTCTCATAATAGAACCCCCGAGAAGAAAAAAGCACACCATTTCTACCTAACCAAATAGTCCAAATTATTGCCAGTGGACAGAGTAAGGTTTCCCTAGTACGGTGTCTGTCGAGAAAAAGAGACTCCCAAAAGGTATCAAGGTCCTGCAGATGTAACCAGCTAGCACCTTCTTCGCTCCAATTTTGTTTGGGCTTCTTATGAAGAAAGAATAGATGATCCACCGTTTCAACAAGTGCTTCACAAAGTGGACAACGATTGGAAATAACTGGAAAGACTCTAGAGCACCGGTCCCTTGTCATGATTCTTCTTCTCCTTATTAGCCAAATACAAAAACCAATTCTGCTCGGCAGACACAACTCTCAAATGAGATTGCAATCGCGTATCAAAGTATCCGTCCAAGGTGGAGGAGCCTTGGAGATATTTCGATAGCCCTTCTAACGAAAAAAGAGGCGTTCTTCCATAACCAATGATCTCTGCCAAGCGATGATCTATCAGAGTGTCTCAACCCCTCCAAGAGAGAAAGGATTAACCATTTTGCATTAGTAAATTTGGCTAGGCCATTTGCATTGATTTTGTGAAAGCTACACTAGTTTCTGAACTAGCCATTTTATCTTTTAAACAACAAGTACTTTCAACGACTAAAACTTCTTGTTTTTAGTCAAGAATGGATTTCTTTCGTTTGTAGTGGTTAAACGTTTTTAAAAAATTTTCCATTTACAAGATTATTGATTTCTTTCTTGTTTCCTTATTTTTCAACTTTTAATTTTAGGGATTTTTATCAACATACCTTGTAATCTTTGCTAATTACCTCCATGACCTTTGAAACAACCTAATTCCTCCCTCGACCCCGTAAACTTGCTAACCCTTACCCTACAGACCATGTGGTTAACATCCGTCCATTTGCACGTTAGATATAACCTTATTCTGTTAAAATGAGATGTAAATTGACCTCTTCATTTCATAAATTTACAAAAATACCACCTAATCCCGAATCACACACAACCACATCTGTAATGACTCTATCTCACCACACTCCTTCTCTCATCCTTCTCCTCATCATCTCCTCCATCACCACCACTTCACCATGTTCCTCCGCCCCGTCCACCTCCTCCTCCCCTCCCGTTGCTCCACCCAGCCCCGAGCCACCGCCTCCCCCTCCCCTTGCTCCTCCTCTCCACCGCCTCCTCCCCTCCCGTTGTTCCGCCTTGAGCCGCCGTCTCCCCCTCCCCTTGCTCCCGCTCGCCTCCATGCCCTCGTCGCCCACATGTAAACCGACATGCACAACGGCAACGCCAGCAAAATAAGAAGACCCAATGCGAAAGAACTCGAAACGAGTCCGCCCACGTTGCTTTTCTTCGTGAAGATGTCAAACGTGAGGATGTAGAACGCGATGACCATCGCGATGGCGCTGAAGACACCAAAGAAGCGGATCTCCTCCTCGTGGTCCTCCTCCCCCTGGGGGACCTCGTGGAGGAAGAGCATGGTGTTGCAACAGACCACGAGTGGGACGAGGGCGAGCGTGAGGAGGAAGGAGGATGGGCTGCTGGTGTAGAGCGCCACTCAGAGGTCGGTGAAGATGGCGGTGCTGAGCCTCACGTAGCCCTTGTGGATCCACGAGACGGGTCCACGGTTGCAGCGGGAGTTGGGATCAACAAACAGAGTGCTTCTCCACTTCCACCACACTCTACTTTTGTCCCTCTCTACTTCTCTGAGATCAACAAACCCCGATCGTTCACATTGAAATCTCAGTTTCGTACAGAAATTTTTGATGGTAGCTCTGAGACATCGAAAAGTTTAGATCTTGAATCGAAGCACGACAGAAGGTATCATCGGAGGTGGGAGCTGGAAGCTGACGGTTGAGGTCTGCAACGCCCGGAACCTCATGCCGAAGGACGGGCAGGGCACGACGAGTGCGCACGTGATGGTGGATTTCGAAGGGCAGCGACTGGGAACCAAGAAGAGACTCCCCGATCTCAACCCGCAGTGGGAAGAGAAGCTCGAGTTCCTCGTGCATGATCCGACTGCCATGGCGTCGGATGCCGTGGAGGTCCGGTATACAACGATAATAAGGGCAGTAACCGAGCAACATTCCTCGGCAATGTTCGGATCTTCGACGCTGGCTTCGTTGAGGCCTTGCGAATAAGCCAAGAAGGAGGATAAGAAGCCAGAGGAGAAAGGCCCAAAAGATGACGAGCCACTGGGCACCGTAGCCGAGGAGGCCTTCGAGGGAGTCGATGAGGAGGATGGGAGGAAGAAATCCAGGCATTAGATTTTATGTGATTTGATTAACTCAGTTTTACTTTACTCAAGTTAGCTCAAGATGTGTCAATTTATCGGCAAGGTTCGTGGGGTAAGACGGAGCAAGTTTACAGAGTCGATGGAGGAATTAGGTCGTTTCAAAGGTCGTGGAGGTAATTGGCAAAGATTATAGGGCCTGCCGGGCAAAAATCCCTTAATTTTTTGCATGGTTCAAAATTTTCATTAATAATTTATATAAGAGTATTATCTCCATCTTTGTCATTGTTATAATACATTCTTAGGAGCCGTCATTTATATTTCTCACTCGAATATGAATCCAAGCTTGTGTTTATTTATACATTTTTTTGTTGTAGTGAGCTTCTTTGAATTTTTGTCACTTTCTTTTCTCTATTCTTTTTGTTTAAGGAGTTGCTTCACCTTGATTGTACCTTTCATTTTAATATGAACGCGATAAGTTCGATCTATAAAGAAAGATTGGCTAGACAACAATTTTGTTATTATGAGTGATGAATATTACATAGGTCATGGATTATCGGTGTATAGTGGTTACACACGATATTTTATGAAGATGCATGGGAGGGGGGATGAATAACTCTTTTCGAAATAAAATACCGAATTAAATTACTCGTGCTTTGAGATTCAAATAATAAAGGTCGCTCATATATATATATATATATATATATAATATATATATATATATATATATGAGAAAAGGGATCCTACTCCATGGAGTAAGTAACTTACCTACTTTATTTTCTTCTTTTTCAATTTTTTTTTACTTTTTTTGAAAAATGCGTCCATGGATTTTCATAACTATACCCCCCTAATATGTCATTCAAATTTCATCAGAAACAGAGACTCCTACGACCTCCATCCAGACAGTCATTTTTTAACGGTCACAGATTTGCTGTATTTTTCATGTTCTGGATAGATGCCGTAGGAGTCTCTGTTTCTGACGAAATTTGAATGACATATTAGAGGGTTATAATCATGTAAATCCATGGAAGCATTTTTCAAAAAAAATAAAAAAATTTTGAAAAGAAAGAAAGTGGAGTAGGTAAGTTACCTACTCCATGGAGTATGATCCCTTTCCTCTCTCTCTCTCTCTCTATATATATATATATATATATGAGGATGGGGAGCTTGCACCAAGGTGCATGTAACTTTACATGCACCGGCGCTTATATCTTCCACATTTTTTTACTTTTTTGAAAAATACCACCATGTATATTCATCTATATATCCCTCCAATATGTCATTCGAATTCGTCAGAAACAGAGACTTCTATGACCTCCATCTAGAACAGGCAATTTTAACGGTCTTAGAATTGATGTAATCGGTCTGTTCTAGATGGAGGTCACAGGAGTCTCTATTTCTAACGAAATTCAAATGACATATTGGAGGGATATATAAATGAATATACATGGTGGTATTTTTCAAAAAAGTAAAAAAATGTGGAAGATATAAACGCTGGTGCATGTAAAGTTACATGCACCTTGGTGCAAGCTCCCCATCATATATATATATATATATATATATATATATATATATATGAGGAGTGATCCTATGAGAGCAAAAAAATGTGAGAGCATGAGAGCATTCATTCTGGACCACATAATTCTGTTTTCTCTCTCCTGGCCTTCTCTCTCCTGGGTGAATCATGTGATCCAGAATCATCCCTCTCATGCTCTCACAACTTTTTGCTCTCATAGGATCAGTCCTCATATATATATATATATAGGGAAATTATCCAATGAGCCCTGTGCCCATTTGAGATGAGATGAGCCCACTCATTTTCTACCATTATTTCCTATTTTTTTTGAGCTTAATAGGTATTTGTTTACAAGTGTTATATCATATTCTTACTACTAGTAACTATTTTCAGGGAAAAAAACCTTAAAAGTCATACAAAATGATTGTATTATTATTTGTATTACTAGTCTCATTTTTATTCTTACTAATGACCATTTCTTGTGAATCTAAGATTCTCTTTATATGAAAATAGTTACTAATAGTAAGAATATGGTATAACAACAGTAAATAAATAAGCGTTGAACTCAAAATGATGAAAAATATTGGTAAAATATGAGCGGGCCCATCTCATCTCAAATGGGCACAGGGCCCATTGGATAAGCCCCCTATATATATATATGAACTTTTGCATACTAAGGACTTAGACACGCTCCACTATAAGAGACTACTTTTGACACATCTCAACCCTTAATGAAAGTACTCAACTAAATTGGTAGCATGCTATTCTGTAAAAAGAGAAACTTTCGTGAAGCATGTCTCAAGGTACTGATCCTTATCAAAGAGTTTGCTTCCCATTGAAGGAAAGGTCTTCACCGAGAATACCTTTTAGCCAAGAACAAAATAAAATATAATAAATTATATCAATAGTATGCAATGAATAGAAATATGAAATATCTAGAATAGATGTAATGAAAATTCGTGAAATAAATGTAAAAAGAAAAATAAGGGTATGGACAACTCTAGTGATGGTAATGCATGACTAACTGAGATCTAATGCTAGTTTTAAGCATAAGAGTTTAAGAGCTTTCAATGATTTTGTAAGAAATGATAATTTAGAAAGGTTGAATGGGTACTATGCTTTAATGAGTATCCTTAAGGGGCTTTATATAAGCTAATGGGCATACTAGATAAGGTAGAACATCAAAATAGTAAAGAAAGAATGACTAGATAACTGGACTATGACTACAAGCAACACTTATTGATACAGGGGAGCATGTACTGGTATATATATCGAGAAATGGCGTGGAAAACAATCGACGATCACTGGTATACAGATATACCTAGTATATGTACCGATGCGCCTATTAGGAAATAATGATTACACTTTGAGTTCAAAGTCAAAATTTAATTGTGCATGTATATAAGATAAGTGTATTACTATATGAGTTATGTATCGGTATAAATTGGATGGCAAGGTATACACATGAAAAAATTACATGTATATTAGTTTATACCGATATATAGGCTCGACAAGTGTGAATATGATAAGGATTTAGCGGAGATTCTCTATAACAACTGCATAATAAAAGGGATTTTTACATGTATTCTAGTTGATTAATAAAATCATTCTTCAACAATTTGAGTTTCATTCGAAGCTTTCTGCATACAACTCATGTAGATATTTTTTTTCAAAGTTTTCAAAGTCATTGTTCTCATGAACTTGAAAATCTACGAAGTTTTTAGTAATCCACGTATAGAACAAAGTTGTGCTTCTTTCTAATATCAACTCTTTCTCATGTTAGCAACTTGGGCTGACCACCTTATCCATGCTTTTAACATAATTGAACAATGATTTTCATGACTTGAAAGGTTATCTCCAAGAATAGTCAATTATATGACAATACTTTTGTTATCATCAAAATCAAGTTAAACGTTTGTGCATCAACAAATACAAGCTAGAAAGATTGTCACATGAATTAATAGGATAATAAATGTCACCATCACTAGAATGATGATTGCGACATTCTAAATCTCAACACTTTGATATATACAGTGGTCGAGAAAATTTCATGGGGGGAATTATGCTTTTTTTTCATTATTTTGTCTAAATGGAAAAAAAATGGGGTGAGTTACATATGTAGTACCTAAGTGGGTAAATGGATTTTCACCTATTTCCCATTCACCCATAAAGACAAGGCAATTCAATAAAGATTAAGGTCCCTTTTTTATATTTGAAAAATGAGACCATCAGGTTTGTTTTTAAGGCTGTTGCAGCATTTTCCCCGAACTCCTCAGGCTGAAAAGGGCTAAGTATCAGGTTGTCCACTCCTATTCTCGCCTAACTATGGACTTTATTCTTTCTCTTTATCTTTGAACAATCACCGGATAAGTTCTGTTCAACGCCTACTCAATCCCTTGTTTAGTTGTCCCAAATGCCCACCTTGTCTGACTACCTACACTCGCATCCTTAACCTCGTGGAATGATATGTGGTAGCTAAGGGAATTCTGGTATGTGAGAGGTTTTGGCTAATGAGAATGGATCGGTTAATTCAAATTTGACCTTATAGTTCGCGCACATACCTTGCATAAGTGTCAAAGACTAGTAGAGAAGTATAGTTCAATTGACAGATGACAATTATACTTAATATACTTGGAACCTTTTCTACTTTACAATTAAAACAATTAATGTGAGAGAATTATAGAAAGAGAGCCCTCTTCCAACCTACAACAAAATCCTAATTCAAACACACATAATAATACAAAACAAAACCCTTGGTACACGGGTTAGGGTGGGATAAACTGGTAGGGGTAACCCGTTTTTGTGTTTTGGTGTTTGGATAGAGGGTTAAATTGGGGGTGAGTTTGTTGTGGGTTTGTTGTAATATGATTGTATTGAAGTTTGGAAGAGTGGGTAGTTATTGTGATGTGATTGTATTGAAGTTTGGAAAAATGAGTAGAAGTTGAGTAGTTTATAATTTTTATATAATATGATGGTATAATATATTATTTTTTGATAGAACGGATGAAAGATAATTATTTTATTTAATATATTAAAAAGAGATAATGTGGAACCTACATTAGATCGAGAAAGGGTGGAGAAAAATTCCTCCCAGGGGTAGATTTAAAATAAAATTTGCTGCATCCGATCGAGGAATTTTTTTATGTACCGTAGATAAGACGCCTCTTGAAGAGGCGGCTTTGATTAAGAGGAAGCCGCCTCTTCAAGAGGCGACTTTGATCGGGGATAAACCCAGCGTGCGGGCGGACATAACCCCACGTGCAATCATTCCTCTCCTCTCCGGCACTATGCTCCCTCTCCTCTCCTCCCACGACCACCGCCGCCTCAACCTCTCCATTGCCCTCATCCATGCGACGATCCCGCCATCACCGACCGACATTCACTTTCTCACCATTCTCAACCTCAAGGAATGTATTATCTACCGTGGGTTTAGAGTTTTGGCCATTTTTAGGTGTTAAATGATTTGTGCTAAATTGATTTTTTCATCACTAATCCATTATTGTCGACATAATAATATTTAGGATGTCTCATGAAGTTCGATGTTTTTATCATTGTGGGGAACCATTTCGAAGTCGAGTAAGGACGTGACCTATGAAGGAGGTCGCAAGAAAACCATCAAAATTGGTCACGAAATGTCATTCTCGAGGTTGATTGAGCACATTAAGTCCATCTTCAGGTTGGAATTATTGCAAGGACTTGAATTACATGTGTTTCATAGAATGTCCCAAGATGGTGCAAATTTTTACATTGGGTGCATCAAGTTTGTTGATGATGTTCGAGAGATTGTGGAATATGCTGAGGAGATGTGTGCTGCATATCAGCCCGTGATATTTACTGTCACTATCTATATGCTCGGATCAGTACCTCATGGATCTGTACCTTAAGGTAGAAATACCTATGTTTCTCCCGTGGTGAATATGGATCCTCGTGTTAATGATCCAGAACTTGATAGGTTAATAGAACCCTCATCATAGGATACAGATGGTGAGATGGAAAATGATGTCAGTGAGGAGAAGGTTCATCTTGGAACTCGTATCATATCTGACATACTTTTTTTGAGCATGAGAGGAGGTGATGGATATATTTTGAATGGTCAATATTGCATGAACTGTGATGGTGGGATTAGTGAGCAACAAGTTGAAGAATGGGATGCTTTTCAAATGCAAAGTCAATTTGGCATATAATGTGAAGGTTTTCCACACTAAACGTCATTACAACTTCATGGTAGTTGAATCAGACAAGAAGGTTTGAGATATACACTGCAGTGAACGAGTTAAAGGTTGTTTGTGGAGATTGCGTGGTCATCGTCGACCAATAGATGGACAGTTTGTTGTCTCAATGGTTGACAAGCCGCATAATTGCTTGAATCGTGTTGTTAATCAAGACCATCATCAGTTGGATTGCAACTTCATGGTTCTCAGATTTCTAAAATAAATAAAAATATCTCCCTTAACCAAGGTCTCATTTCTGCAAACATCAATTAAGGACGACTTTGGCTTCCATGTGAGCAGAAGGATGGTTTGGAACGCAAAAGGAATGGAATAGAGATAGTATATGGCGATTGGAAAAATATTACAACGAACTTCCGTATCTTTTTAGGACGTTTGAAGAGGCTATTCCAAGTTCGGTTACAGATATTGATACAACAACAGTGAACGGAGGAGAGCTATTTGAGAGGGCCTTCTGGGCATTTGGACCTTGCATTGAGGCATTCAGATACTGCATACCTATTATTAGTATGGATGGTACACATGTACGGAAGGTATAAGCAGAAGATTCTTATTTCTTGCTCGAGCGATGCAGCTAACCACATCTTACCGTCGGCATTTGCGTTTGTCAACGAGGAAGATGACCCTAGTTGAGCTTGGTTTCTGGAGAGGCTTCATTTGCATGTTTTCCGTGATCGTGCTGGATCGGTTTGCATGTTATCAGACCGTGCTCCTAGGATACGTGCCGCGCTTAGATACTCGAAGTTTCAATTTCTTCTACCATACGTCCATTGGCGCTTCTGTCTACGACACGTGGGTAGCAATTTCAATGATGCCCACAAAAATCAAACACTGAAGCGAATGGTCATGAGGGCATGAAAAGTCTATTCGCAATCAAAGTGGAAACCTTACATGGACAAACTTAAGGAGTGTGATGAGAATGCTGCAAAGTGGTTTGACACACATGATTGTCCAAAAGAACGTTGGACAATTGCATTTGATGGGGGGGTACATGTTTGGTTACACAACCATGAACTTTTCTGAGAGCTACAACGTTGTTCTTAAGGAATCAAGAAGCCTGCCAGTTGCGGTATCGGTGTTGAAGACATATTACAACTGCATTAGCTACTTCTGTGACCGTCAGGAGGAGACGCATGATTGCATTACACGCGGTGAGAAATATACCAAATACGCGCATGACTTGTTGAAGCATTGGATCGATAGAAGTAATGGGCATCATTATTTTCGCATAAAAGGAGCACCTTTGCATATGTACGAGGTCGTCACAGGAAAACACATAACACAATTCGGACTAAAAGGTCGAAAGCAACAAACTGTCTTGGTTAGCGATGCATCGTGTACATGTCAAAAATGGCAAACTCACACAATCATGTGTTCTCATGCATGTGTCGTGCTATCTCACTTGAACACAGATGTGGAATAATGCGTAGGTCATTGGTATACATGGAAAGCCCAGTCTCACGTTTACGAGGCATTGTTCTACCTGATTGATGACAGAGACAAGTGACCCAAATTCAACCATCCACTAGTGATTCCATATGATAGCAAGATAAGGAAAAATAGGCGACCAAAGAGTAAGGGGATTCACAATGAGATGAACATGAGGGAGAATACAATTCAATCTCAATGCGGAACTTGTGGTGTGGAAGGTCATAATAGGAGGAACAATACGCATGGGAGGACTCAAAATATGTGCGGTAACTGTGGTAGATTGGGTCATAATAGTTTAATCTTTTTAGCATGTGAGATAATGTTTAACAATTTCTAATGATTTTTTTGAATAGATGGAGCCGGGACCAGTTGATCGATCTCTTTTACAGTAGCACCGGGAGCACCGTTCGTCAGTTGTTTAGGCAAGCGATGTAATTAAACTTTTTAAAAATATTCACATCCTATTACAAAAATATGTATTCATATTCTATATGTTTTGATGTTCAGGTGACGAGATGTCTACATTGCAGACGACGGAAAAGCACATTAAGGCATGTTCCCTTGGACGAACGTATTGTTCCCCACATTTGCTTAGCGGATTTTTTGAGAGTAATACAGATGGATTTCATTTCTCTAGGCTGGCATTTGGTTACAATTCTTGTGGAGAGATGACGTCTTGAGACACATACATTTCACATGTGCCATGGAGAGATGACAGTCACATTGCAAGATGTCGCTTACATTTTTGGGTTGGAGATAGATTGTTAAGCAGTGATTGGTCCTACAAATTTGTCCAATCAGGAAGGATTGTGTGAGCGTTTGCTTGTAGTCCGACCCAAGCGACCCAACATTGATGGAGCTCGAATACACATGACTTGGCTATTTGAGCATTTTTCAGTTCTGTCAGAGGACGCCGAGGAAGATACCATTCTGCCAGAGGAGGCCGGTCAAATTACCGTACAAACAGAGAAGGGAGCGTAAATGCTAGAATGGCATCTTCGCTATTTTTGTAATATAAGTCATGCGTGCTAATTTTGAGTGCACTTAATATGTAAATGTTGTCTTAACTTTTGTGATATGCAGTTTGTATCAAGCTTGCAAAAATCGACCGACTAGTCGGCCCGATTACTCGAGTCGGCCTACTGACCGATCCGATTTGAGAAAATCGGCCATTAGTCTGGTGCCCCGATAAGTCGGGCCGCATAGTCGGATTAGTCGGCCGATTAGTCGGTCGATTTTTGCAAGTAAGATCTGAAGACCCGAATCCGAAATACCCCGAGAGAAAGCGGTCGATTCATTTCGATTTTAAGTTACTGTCTGACAGTAACCTAAAACCCCCCACAACCTATCCCCCGATACTTTCTCCCTGCGTGACCCATTCCCTAACCGTCGCCTGCTCCTAACGCCGACCGCCGCTCGTCGATCGATCGTCGCTCGCCGCTCGCTGATTGCAAGCTCCCACTCGCTGATCGTCGCTCGCCGCTCGCCGATCGCCTGCTCTCGTCGATTAGGGTTTCATTTTTTTCTATTTTTAAATATAGTTTGTTGCATAGGTTATGCTAGAATTTTTTAAATATACATGTATGAATTATTTCTGATTTTGCATATTCCACTCAATCTAAAGTTTTTTTTCTTCCAAATCTCTATTTCAAAATATAGTATAAATTTCAAATTAGATCTAGAATTTCAGAGAACACCCGTTTGAGATGACAAAGGTTAATATTAACTTGATTTTGATGTTGTAGTTCGTTTGTTCTTAATTAAATGCAAATGAAATTGTGTGTTCTTAAAGTAATAATTATTAACTTATTTATATCAAGCTTTAATTTGTGAGTTTTGATAATGTAGACGGCAACACCTCCCACGAATGTCGTCTCTGGTGGTGACTCGTCCTTTTATGTTCCACCAGGATCAAGTGATCATGCATGGTAATTTGGATACCTTTCAAACTGTGGGGATTCGAACACTGTTACTTGCATGTTGTGCAAGAAGGTGGTGAAAGGAGGGATTTTTAGGTTCAAGCAACATCTTACGCACCGTAAAGGCAACGTGGCTCCATGTCCTAAGGTGGATGAAGATACGAAGAAGATGATGATTCGGGTATTGGATAACGTTGCTAGAAAGAATAGTCAAAAAGCTGTTGAGCTTGCTGAGATGAGAGATGAGATTAATATCAGCATCGCTGGAGATGCTGGATCTGGAAAAGACATCGATCTTCCGAATATCTTGAACAGACCGTCGCCGTTCAAGGAACACGTCAGATGAGCATAAAAGATGCTTTATCAAAGGACCATCGTGAGAGGGTTGTCTCCTATATATGCAACTGGGCATATACATCAGCGATCCCTTTCAATGCATTGACCACGAAATAATTCAAGCAGATGGTGGAGGCAATTGGGATGTATGGTCCAGGTCTCAAGACTCTTACGAGGTATGAGATTAGCGGCCCATTTTTGAAGAAGGCGGTCAAGAAAACTTCTGATGACTTGCAATGTCATCAAATTACATGGAAGAAGACAGGATGCTCTATAATGACTGATGCATGGACGGACATGCGGGGACGAAGCATATGGACTTCTGTGTCAATTGCTCCTTGGGGACTTCATTTTTGAAGTCCATAGATGCTTCTGACGAGACACACACCGTCAAGTACATTTTTCAGCTCGTGGATGATTGCATAATTGAAGTTGGCATGGAGAATGTTGTTCAAGTTGTTGCGGATAATGCTTCGGTAAATGTAGCAGCAGGGAGATTGTTGCTCACAAAATATCCTCATGTATGGTGGACTTCATGTGTTGCTCATTCCATTGATCGTTGGAGGAGATCAGCAAAGATTCGAAGGTGAAGAGCGCAACTAAAAAGGCGAGGACACTCACTATTTTTATTTATACTCACACTAAAACATTGAGCTTGATGCGGAAGTTTACAAACAAGAGAGACATCACTAGACCAGGGCAAACGAGGTTTAGTGCTACTTTCCTCACTCTAGAAAGCATTCTAGAGAAAAAAGACAAGCTCAGGTTGATGTTTTCTTCATATGAGTGGAGGACCTGCAAATGGTACAAGACCAAAAAGGGAGAACAAGCGACGTCAATAGACTCCAGTGCTACTTTTTGAAACCACACCGCATTTACAATTAAAAATTTTTACACCTTTGGTTCGTCTATTGAGTGTGCTTGATGCGGATTACCGCCTATCCATGGGCTTTATTTATGGAGGGCTTGAAGAGGCAAAGAGAGAGATAATTGCATCTTTTAATAGTGTGGAGTCATCTTACAAGTTTTTTGTGGATGCTATTATCTCCAAGACCAAGGGCAGACTTGATACTCCATTGCATCTAGCGGCTTACTATTTGAACCCATACTTCTTTTTCACGGAGTGTGGTGGTGATGCATATATTGTGGTGAAGAGAGGTTTTATGGATTGCATGGAATGATTTTATCCGGATTTGGATATACAAGATGTTATCACCACAAAGGAGCTTGTTGATTATAGAAATGATCGTGGGGTATTTGGGAAGCCATTAGCCGTGAGACAGAGGATGAGAAATGGTGAAAATTTCGATCCAGGTATTTCAGACATTATTTCCATTAATGTAATTTGATTATTGTTGATTTCATTGACCTAACCATTCTATACTTATCGACTAATTAGTGGTACAATTATGGAGATGACACACCATATTTGAAACACATGGCCATCAAGATCTTGAGCTTGACTTCTGCATCATCTGGATGTGAGCGCAATTGGGGTACATTTGACTCGTAATGGCTCTAGTAACCCATCTAATAGAAATAATAGTTGTAAATTAGTAAGTGATATAGTCATTTAGTCATAATTTTTGTAATGTTGCTTACAGATCCATACCAAGAAGAGAGGCAGGTTGAAGACAAAGAGGCTAAATGATCTTGTGTACGTTCGTTTCAATTCCAACATGATGGAACGCCGTCTTGAGAAAGGAAAAGATCCGCTTTCCTCCCGTGATCGTGCATATTTACGTGAATGGACTGGAGAGGTCAATGTACAACCTCAAGATGAGGAGGTCTTTCCAGATTCCGGATTGACTTGGGGAGCAGGGCTCATGCAAGTGGTGCAGAAGAGAATTTGGAGCTGAGAAGAAGTCAATGGGGTGAACGTGGCAAGGGAGCTTCATCTTCGAGCTTAAATGTTGCATCTATAAATGAAGAAGATGAGGAATTTCTACCTGAAGACATAGATGAAGAAGAAGAAGATGATGAAGAAGAAATTGATTTGGATGATGACAATGATGGAGATGAATGACTTTTTACTTGATGCTTCATACTTGCTTGAATTATTTTTTTTAATGTTGTATCTGTTAGTGAACATTAGCTAATGTTATGTAGCAAACATTTGTTCTTAACCTGCTACTTTTTTCCTGCAATTGCTTCTTTTTTAGCTCTTTATAAAATTGAAAATTGCTAAATCTATGTACATTTATAATTGTGTGTATATATATTAATATATTAATAATTTATATATTTAAAATAATAAAAAATTCAAAACCGACTAATGTCCGACTAAATCTGACTAGTCGTCTGACTGCTGACTAATCCTTAGTCAGTGACCGGGCCGACCGAGTACCGGCTGACGACTTCTGCAACCTTGTTTTGTATATGAATATTTAATCTTCTTAATCTATGAATCATGTATTTTAAACTTGTTTTAATATCATATTTTGTGACTTCATTTGTATTTATAACTCAAAAAAAAAGAGAAGCAGCAGCTCTGCGGACAAAAGCCGCCTCTTCAAAGGCGACTTCCTCCAAAGCCGTCTCTTGAAGAGGCGACTTTATCTTAACCAAAGCAACCTCTTCAAGAGGGGACTTATCTACGATATATAAAAAAAATTATTCGACTGAATACAATAAATTTCGTTTTAAAAAGAAATTTTCTCATTCGTCTCTTTCCAAACCCGCCAAATACCCGCCCTTCCACTGTTTAAGCATCCCGACCCCCTCTCCCCCGGCGCCACCGCTGGCATTCCCGCGTTCTGCTCTTTTCTCCCCTCAACCTCCTACGAAAGCCCTAAATCCCCCGTTTCGTCTTCCTCCGATCCACGGCGGCGGTGGCAGAGGGGCAGAGCGCCGCGCGCGGGGCTTCCAGGAGCTGGATGCTCCTCCATCGCGGCGGTTCTGAGACAATGCTCGACGTCTACAAGCACGCGATCATGCACCGCGCCCAGATCGACGCCCGCGACCTCCGCATCCTCGATTCCCTCCTCCGTGCGCCTCGGCGATCCTGGGGCGTGAGCATACGATCGTCCTTGACCTTGAGGTGGTGGTTGTTGTTGAGTTGCTTTGGGGATTGTGTATTTGTGTCTTCTGATTTGTTATGCATGAGAATGACGGAGAATGTGTTTTTTTCTCAGCACATAAAGGCGATCGTCACCGCTGAAGAGGCGTGAATCGAAAATTCAGTTTGTTGTCAATTAAAAAAAGTGTTTTTTGGAGGTACTGCAATTGAGAAGCTTTGACTTCATCTGAACATAGACATTCTGTTGCCAAAATGTGTTTTTTACGATATTTTGCGAGATGCAGAATTTGTCATTTTAAATGGGGGCGGTGTTCTGAAATTTGAAAGAGTATGGTTTCAAATGATACACTTTATAACATACGGCCATGTATCAAAACCTTCACAATTCCCACAATGGAGTACCCAACATACCCCCACTTAGTCGTTCCACTTCTAACATATGTTCTCTGACAATTCCACTGCTACATAATACACCACCTCTCTGGTGCATTCATATCACTCCGTCTCACAATCAACCCATATATAGAGCATTACCTTTACTTGTACTTTGTGGCAGAGTTGATTTGGCAAAAGGAGTTCACCAATCACTTGAGATGAGTATTCTGCAGATCATATTCACATAATTTTCAGAGTTGGTCCCCCGCTTTTTATGCAATAGCCAGAAAATTTAGAGACAAGTGAAGGTGGTTCTCGTCAGTTTTCACATGAGACCGTTAAGGGATATGGGGCTTCCCCCCAGAAAGCACTTTTAGAAGGCAAGTTGGCCTGAGGAATAGGCAAAAGATTGTAGACACAAGCATTTGTTTCTGAATATGCAATGTACTTGCTACATCCTCCTCCGTTTGTTTAACTGATCCACGAGACATGGAATATTGAGGTTTAGGAAGTTTAGCACGTCTATGAATGTCGTGTTTTGTATGTCTCATGGTTAACGACCTGTCAATATGTACATGATTACTTGTCGAATCTATATGTGCAGATTGTTCCGCGATTTCTGTATGCAATAATCTTCATTAATTGGGACGAGACAGTACAGTTGCTTTGTTAGAAGTAGAGTACTTGCTCAATAATTCACAAGGTGTGCATACAAAAATATACAAAAAAAGTGTTCTACAACAAGTGAGCATATTAACCAATCATTTTCTGTTTTTATTGAAACATGCTAAACACAAAATATAAAAAAACCAGACACTCATCTGCTTCATTCATCAATATGTCTTGGACCAATATTCATGTTCAATCAATGTGAGAAATCTTAAAAATCCCATTCACAATTAAACACTAGGTGCAAATTGGTGTAGGCTGAACTTGAGATCCACTTTGATTATTCCCCTATTCCACATTTGCCATCCTAAATCCTTCTATTTTGGGGATCAGAGTTGCGAACGATTCAACAATCAGCACCATTCATGGACTTAGAAACTTTAATTGCTGGAGTAACCAAAGCTGTTAAAATAGGATTCATGTTGAGCCAAGTACAGGAGGAACATTAGCTATTAAGAGGGCTGAGTGTCATGGACAGTGTAGGAAGTCTTGATGTCGGTATGGTATCCTGGGTTGGAGTAATCTTGCCTATTCAAAAAGGTTTATTGTATTAGTGTCAATATAGGACTTAGTGGTGCCGTTGGGAGTTCCCTAGAGACTAGTTCGAGAGCAACTCTTAATGTTCAAACAATCCTTCATCTACTTCTTGACCATTGCCATGTTACTCCTACCCTCCCTTCCTATTGGGGTAACTTAAGAGTATCAACTCCAATATAAGTTCGCAGATCCTTATCATCAAGGTAAGAAATATCGGTATCGATATCATGTTGGTTTGCCTGAAAAGGATATATCGGGATATATCAACGATATCAGTGAAAATCTCGAAAATGACATAGAAAGCGATTTTTAATGAATTAATATCATTCTAGTTATCAAAACAATAAAAAAACATACACATATACATTTACATACAAGAATGAGGTGTATTTAGCACACTAATACACATTATATTGCACATATCACCGGTTGTTAATGCTGATTGATGATTGTTGACTACTGAGATATATTCTAGACCTGTGATACAAATTTGATCAGCATTAGACTTTTTTTCATCTATATTGCAAAGAGGACGGAGTCTACCAATTCAAGAACTGTCGTATGTACCCCATGTCGCACCATACCCTACGAGATGAGGGTCTCGTTGCCCAATCAACGGGCCTGGGGGAGGGGGGGAGTTCAAGGGAGAGCAGGTGTGCTCTTCTGACTCGAAACAAAATGTATAATTCACGATGTGTTTTAATACCAGGAGTTGCAAAATAAGTAGTGAAATCAAGCTTGCAAGGGTAATATCATTGATATGTTATATATATATCGACGAAATATCGACGATATAGGTCGATATCTGAGAAACTTTGTACATAAACTAATCATTTTTGAGTGATATGGCTCGATATGGCGATATATTGTCTATATCTTGCAAGATATCGGTCGATATCCTGGAAACAGATATATATGAATATCGGTACCCATATCTCGTCGATATCGATATATCGGCGATACATCACTGATATATCGCGATATTGCTTACCTTGCTTATCATCAACAATTTGTTATGTGATCAAGTTTGTTATAGTTTGGCTCTCTATGTGAAACACTTTGGAGAACATTCCTTGCAATCTATAATAAGACGTGTTGAGTTGCTTATCTCATGGGTAAATGGATCATGGGTGATGACCTTTTCTCTACTTTGGAACTATCTATGTAACACATCCCACCTCAATTATATATATATATAATAGAAGAAAAACCCCATTTGCTGTGAGCAACATGGAACGTTCTCCATGTAGTTTTTCCATTCCTATAGTGAGGGTTTCCACACAAATCATCATTTCCTCGTGTGCTTGTTCTTATACATGGTTTCAAAGCGGTCATCATTGGTTAATGGGATTGTTCTCTTGCCTGTCTTCTTCTTGATCTCTGTCGACACCGAGTCCCACCAAAAAAAGCAAGGATTTAAGGTTGCTGTTGCTGTTCTACGAGAAAAAGAAGTGGAGCCAACTGTCATCATCATCAGTTGTTCTTCCCTATATGAGAAAAGGAAGTGGAGCTAACTCTCATCACCGACAACTCTCATTATCATTGTTGCTCAGAAGAAAGGTCATGATTTGACTACTGATGAGAGCAAAAAGAGGATACTTGATAGTGGTACCACTAGGGATGAAAACGAATGTGAATATATTCGTATCCGATCCGCTATCGTATTCGTTTTATACATATTTTGACATTCGTATTCGTATTTGTTTTAAAATGGATGCGGATATGGATATCACTTTGACATTCGCTAATATTCGCATTCGTATTCGTTTATTCGTTTTCAAACATAAGTATAGTAACAAATTTATTTATAAATGTGTGCAACATCATTTTATGATTGCATTCACCATTGTTGATATAATTGTTATGAAATTACTATATATGATATATCTGTTTTATGTTTAAATCATCCTAAACATGTATATTTTAATTAATCTATAAAATATTTCTGTTATTATTTGTATCCGATTCGTATTCGTTTTACATTCGTATTCGTTTTTAAGGATATGGTAACACATTTTTTGCATTCGTCAATATTCGTATCCCCATTCGTATTCGTATTTTAAAATGAATAAGGATATGATTATACCTATATTCGTATCCATATCCGACCGTTTTCATCCCTAGGTACCACTGACCATTTGACTGGTGGTCCAAAACTCCTTAGCGCCTATAAATTGGCCTCTGGCAAGGACCATGTTGACCTTGCTGATGGATCCCATGTAATAGTAGCGATGAAAGGAATCATATCCCTACTTAACAAATTTGCTATCCACAATGTGTTTCATGTTCCTAACATGCCTCTAATATCCTCGATATTAGCGATAACAGAAGAATTGAACTGTTCTTCTGAATGTTGTATATTGCAAGACTTGGTGACATGGAGAGGATTGAGATTGGTTTAATTTCCGAGGGTCTGTATCGTCTACCAACTAAAGTGGCAATTGCATTAACGACTGCGATTCGAGGAAGAAAAAATAGGATTATCATGTGTTGGCTGTATAATGGCATGACTGTCTTGATCATCTTCCGCTTGGTTATATTAAAGAGTCGTTTCCTTATTATTCAAAGATTTGAGCTCTGCGGATTCAGTATGCCATGCTTGTTTAAAGGCAAAGCATACTTGTACAACTTATTCTATTTTCGAGAGTTAGACAAGTGAACTTTTTGAGATAATTCACTCTGATGCTTGGGTCCCTCTAATGTTCCTACTCTTAGTGGCTACAAGTACTTTATCATGGTTATTGATTATTATTCTAAAAGAATGTGTGTTTCTTTACTTCGTGATCGTAGAATAGTTGTCAACATTGTGAATTTTTTTCAATGTTACTGATAAACAATACTGGAAAGCGATCAATGTTTCATGCATGATAAAGCTTGTGAATATTTATCTGAGGAGCTGAAAGAATTGTCTAGATCTAAAGGAACTATTCACGAAACTTCTTGTAGCTATACCTCTCAGCAGAACAATGTAGCAAAATAGAAGAACATACATCTACTTGAAGTTAGTAGAGCGCTTTTATTTCAAAGAAACCTCCCTAGTGGATTCTGGGGAGAGACTGTTCTCACTGGTGCCTTCCTCATAAACATTATTCCCTCAAGATGGTTGAGCATGATTATTCTTTTTTCATTATTCAGCCCGAGAGTAAGCCATTTGCTCTTCCTCTGAAGACTTTTGGTTGTGTTTTCTATTTCGATAATTCTATACTTGATGCAGATGCAATTAAAGATATTTTTTTGAGATACTCTCCTACTCAAAAAGTTATAAGTTCTTGCGTCCTAAAGATGAAAATAATACTTGTGAGTTGTGACTAAAGATGTCACCTTTGTTGAGCATGAATCTCACTTTCCTAAGTGTTCCCTTCAGGGGGAGAATGGATGTAATAATGAAAGAAATGTTGAAGATGTTTTTCTCCTATTGTTTGTGATGCTTCCATAAGTTCTATGGACAACTCCATTCATATTGATGGGAAGACAAAAGGGTGGAAGATTCGTTCTCCTCATTGACATGAAAAACTTATAACTAGAAATATCATCAAGGGACTCTGATGCAAACTTAAAATGGCAAAGCATTATCCTACTTTAAGTTGGGTTGGCTACATAGATTCTTGTTCAAATCCATGTTAAAAGATCGGACTATTTTTATGTTTGTTGTCGACTACCTAACGCAACCTTCCCAAGGGGGGATCTAAACCATGATCTTTTGGGTGGTAGGGACATTGCACTACCACCAAACCATTGAAGTGGGTACAACTCTAATGCAAACTTGGGGAAAAAATCAATCCCAATCATGTTCAATCCATGGATGATCTAAGTCCCTCCATTACTATCAGTGATTCAAACTCTAATATGGAAAGCGATATAGAAAGGGAAACCAATGACAATGGTGAAGATTGTTGGACATGCGAGGATGAGCCATTATGCAATAAATGTTATTGCAAATCATTCCCTGATCTGAAATGAAGAATAACTAATTTGCATAATAGGTCCCTTAGTACAATTAGGGTTATGTATCATGGCCATGGTGCTTGGATAATATATAAAGAGTTAGATTGATGACTCATTAAGCACCGTCAAGTGATTGTTAAGAGAGGATCTCCAACCCGAGAAGAAGATGACAATTCTTGTCTAGAGGTTGATATCTAACCAACCTCTTGATGCATGTCCTCTACATAAGAATAGAGATCCGGAGGTGTTAGATAAGTTTGGTCAAAGAGTTTACTTAACAAGATCGAGATAACTAAGATCTATGTCGTATACTGTCATGATATAGGCCCGCATCCTCTGAATGGAGACATATGTGTTACTATATGTTTGAGTATGTACATTTGGCAGACCGATAGGTTGATGATCTAGTCAAGGTCTATATACCGACGAGTTGGTATGCATACAAGGGCATATGAGTAATACGACCTCTCAAAGGGAACATACATGTTCATTACTGAACCGGAAGACATGAGCTCACTCATGAGATTCTGGGATCAAATTCTGTGCACGGTCGTCTCGTTTTGGAAGCTTGACTGAATTTGTAGATTTATATATGCTTTTGGAAAGTATATGATCAATACCTGGATATGATATATGCTTTTGGAAAGTATATGATCGATACCAACTCCCAATGATCGAATGCGAATCTTACTGATAAAATCCCGAAGAAGATAGTCTAAATAAGATCCAAAACTTTGGGTTTGTTCTAGGTCTTCCGGTATGCAGGATGTATGGGTATTAGGAATACCCGATGTGATGCGATCGTAAACTGTGACGCTTCCATTCTGAGGAGTGATGAAACATGTTTGGATTTTAGTGACTCATCTCAATAGAGAAGTAATCTGATCTTAGTCCAAATGCTGGACATTGATCTAAATGCGATTCAGATGCAATGAGATGATTAGATTTATGACTTTGATTTAATCAAACATCTTTGAGAGGTTCCTTTGATCTAGATTTGAGATATGATCTCAATATCCAAGTCACTATATATGGAACATATAATCGCCCTGTCCTTATCTCCAAGACTCCAAGTATCTGCGAAGAAAGCACATTATTCTTGAAAGAGTTCAAGAATAATTTTATTGTTGATAATGTTTTCGAGCATTAAGAAAAATTTATAATTAAATGTAATTTAATTATCATGAATAATATGAACATGTTTGAACACATGGGAATGGAGATCCTAGATATTTAAATATGATTTAATTATCAAGAATATGAATAATGTGGATATCATTATCCATATTATTCATATATATTATAAATGTGATTTATAATATATTAGAGAGAGCTAATTGTAATTAGTATTTTATTAAATATTGGTATGGATTTAATTCACAATGGACATTTAATTGTAAATATAATTTACATATTATTTTGGGTGTATGAATATGATTCACAAATTTCAATGGCATGAATACAATGTTCACAAAATAATTTTGAATTATTTTTTTTGTGAATAAATTTGTAACAAATGTTGTTGCAAATTATGGATATTTTCATGAGATGAAAAATCTCATGAATTAGGAAAAGAGGAAGACCCTTCCACGTGGAGAAGGTGGACGACTACAATAGTCCTAAATCAAGGTGGTCGTCCTCTCCTTTAATTGGAAGGAGCTTGCCTCCTTTCCTAATCCTTCAAGGTGCATTGATTTGATTGAATTAATTTATATTGATGATTATTCAGTATTTATTTGATAAAGTTAAATCATTTGTTGTTGTAGACCCACTTAAATGGTCTGGTGGTAGTGCAATGTGTCTACCACGCAAAAGATCAAGGTTCAAATCCTCCCTTGTGGGGGTTGCATTAGGTAGTTGACAACCAACGTAAAAAATAGTCGAATCTTTCAACATGGATTTGAGCAAAATCAATGTACCTGACCCTACTTATAGTGGGAGAAGGCTTCGTCATTTTTTTAAAATCATTTGTTATTGTAATGTTTACAACAAAATCATGGCCATTGAAAGAAAAACAAATCAATGTCATCCATTGATTTTGTGTTGTACATTGATTGTTGATTGTAATCCATGGACTCCCAAAATATTATAAAAGAAGAGACAATTCTGTCTCTTCTTTTAGATAATATAATTGCTAACTGTCCCTCTCCCTCTCTCATTCCCATGCCCCCCTCTCTCTCTCTCCCTAGAGCTCATTCACACTAAACTCTAAAGAGAGTCATCGTCATCGCTACGCCGTTGTGTCGCCACTTCGATAGCTCGTGGATCTCTGTCTCCTTCAGTGCGCCTCGCTCGTGAAGAAGACATCGGATTTCGTGAGACGAAATCAGGAGACTCCAAGCTCGGATCATCAATATGGATTGCGGGAAGCACGTGTCTCACCAACATGCCCGCAAGTGCGATCTTAGTTGGATCGGACTTGAGACAGGGAATCTCTTACTTTAGAGATTGGCGATCACAACCACGCTTCAAGAGATATTCCTTGAACTCGTTCGTGATCTTGATGAAATGACTGAGAAGTGTTCTCGTATCATATGATTTCATCGTTTAATTTTTTTTAAATTCCGCTGTCCCGAGCAACTAGTATGACTATTTTCTCCCGATCGCATATGATGTGATCTTCATGTTTCCATGACGCGCTTAAGGTTTTTCCCATAACCTTCAAATGGTATCAGAGCCAGGTTAGATCTTGGATATTATCCAAAACCCTAAGTGAACAAGGTTTCATGTTTCGGATGCGCGTGACTCATTGTTTTTGCATTGGATGCAAGATTTGATTTTTCATTAAAATAAAAACCTACTGTTTGTGCACTGTTTGGACATATTTTTTTGATTTTTAAAATGCATTTAGAGTGTTTAAATATTACCCAAAAATAGTGTTCTAATATTGTTACCAAAAGTGCATGAATATAATTCGAAGAGATCCCGCCATGAAATTGTTTTTGCATGTATTCGTGGATCTATAAGAAAATGATTTTTGCTTGCTATTTTTTCGTCATTAAACTTGAAATAAACACTTGGATTAAGTAGAGAATCAAACCAACAATGTGCTTGCATTTTATTCGCGCGATTCTGACTCCATTTGCCCTAAATATTCCATATTTAGTGGAGATGGGTCAGAAGATGATTAGATAATCAAATCTCTTTGCTTAATGTATTTGTTATTCAATGAAAATCATGGAAATTATGAATTTACCTTGATTAATTATGATGCCTAATAATTATGAAAATAATTGATTACACATCATTGGCCATTGAATGTATGTTTCATGAAAACCCTAGTTTATCCTACAACAGTTGTAGGACAAGTTTTACATGCAAAATCAAGAACATATTTGTTTGATATGGCTAGAAATTTAGGATCCTTAAAACTGTTTTAAAGATGCCTAAATCTCTTGAGTGATTACTATATATAGTATAATGCCGGTCATCAAAGTTGATCGATAAAACTGCAAGTACATTGGTATTATTTTGTATTGTTCTCAATCGAAATGGTGAAAGTGTCTAGTCTGGGTATGTTTACTTGGTTTCCTATAATTAGCACCTTGCATGCCAAGTAATGCTCCCTCCCAGCATAACTCGAGTATACTGGCCTGATCCGTTTTTGAGGAAAGAATAATATGATTAAGTCAAGTTGTATTGTAATTATTAAAATACAAAATTAATGCGTACTTGTGACAGTGTATGCTATATAGTAATATCAAGCAAATCCTAATTGTTTGTTGGTGGCATTTGATTGATAATTGATTTAATATGATTAAATTAATTAGATTCAATTAAAATAAACACTCTATTATGAATAAAGATGTAATTTCCCTTAAAAGATTAATTATGTGAATATGATTCATAATGATTAATTAAAATTTGAACACGATACGGGGATCATATAAGTGACATCTATGGTCTCCTATCAAGGTGAAGGGTTCCGTCGCCATGGATTGTATGTAGGAGACACCTGTCCTAAGTGACAACTCCTGCATATAAGTGCACATGGATCGGGCTCTTTGCTTCTCGAAAGAATAAGGATGTATGTGTAGTGACCCTAATATCGAGTCCTCATATTATTAGGATGATATTGGATTACACATAACGTGTTCTAATCCTGTTGATGGTTGGTTAAATTAACGACGGGTCAACATCATCTTAGGGGTGGTGGACCCGGGTGTTAAAGATCGAATTGGAAAATGCAAGTTGGACTTGCAAGGCAGAATGGGTTCCCGCTTCTTTTTATCCTAGTTACAAGTTCACATATTATCGAGATGTAATAAAAGTAAGAAGGAGATCTCAGATCTTGCTTGAGATATAATGATAAGTATGTCTCTTACTTTGAAAGTGAATAAGAGAATGCACCTTCAGAGTTGACAATGCAAGACAACTTTGATATAAAATCCTTAATCAAAGTAAAATATGTATATATACAAATATTTCTTATTTCAGATAACCTACATTAAACCCACTCAAAACTATACTTAATGATAATCAGTAAAATATCATGGATTGGATCCATGATCAAGATATTGTACTTGTAGTTGGACACATAATGTATGTAGTTGCAATGTGCAAGTTTCCTCATAATAATGAGGAATGATAATTAAATAGACAATAGGGCAATAACCTTGGATTTGTATGTCTCTATAGTCTTGATCTCATCGAATGTGCTTTGGAAGTATCATGTCGATGATGATCATAATTATCGAAAAATCCTTATAAAACTTAAGAAGATATTTTGGCATACATATGTGCTCTGATATTTAATCATGAATGACATGGTTCACTGCATTATTCAGAATGGTGGCTCGATAGAGAAGATGTACTCAAAATGTTTGAGTACCTACCTGAACCAAAGTATTTAAGAGTTCAGATGGATGTAGATACGGTGAGTGTCATCATTCTACTATCTATACTCAAGTCATTCATGAAACTTCATAAGATTCATATTGTATGATTAAATGAAGCATATATAAATGTTGAAATACTCTTATATTGGAATCTTTTGAGTTCAACATAAGATACCTTTTGTCTTAAGCAATGGTTGTTTATAGATGAAGGAAGCGCAGCGGAAGCACGGGTCTGACCCATGTAAAAAGAAAAGTCAAAGAGTTGAATGTACTTCTGTGACTTCCACACATATGGCCTCCAAAGAGTTGGATGAATGCCAATGCTGCAAAAACTCGATGTATTGATAGTATGACTATCTAGACTATCTAAAATCCTTAGAGAAGGATTCGAATAGTGCATCGGAATATCATACATCTACATATAACCATTGCAATTGACTTGCTTATTATACAAGATCAAAGTCCAATAATTGCATCTTACTCTTCTAATAATACTTACAATTGGTTGCATATGTTTTAGAAGACTAGAAAATTTGATCTTAAGGTTTAATAGTTATCCACGTGGATGATTGATGCAATTGCTGCAACGATCTCCGTTGGATAGATGGAATACATTTTTTTAATGGAAGAGCTTTTAGTCTTAGAGATGTCTATATGACCTAGATATTAGAATATATTCATTGCTTATTTCTAAATGTTGGAAATAAACATGCATTTTGGAATAGACATATCATAAAGATTTATGATAGATATATTTCAGATAGTACTCTAACATCTAGAGGACTCTACTAAACTAGAAAATTAATGAATGGTTCATTAACATTTCTAATACCGGAAAACCTTAGAAGATCAATAGGAGGATGAAAATCATTGGAAAATGATCTGGCATCAAGCCTTGGACATATGCATATTGATAAGATCAATAGACTAACAAGATGTTGAACTTTAGATTGTCTGAAGGTTCAAAGCTTACATACTTATGAATATAGATTCAAAGTAAAATGTCCAATGCACCCTTCTCTGGGAATGGTGTAAGATGCCAAGGTATTCAAGATCACATACATATTGATGTGTGTGGATCACCTATATCATAATAAACATTAATGGTATGAGATATCAATTGATGATTATTTGTGATATGAGATTTCTTCCCTTCGCCTTAGAAACCTTTGAAATGTTCAAAGATTTCACAATTTTGGTTTAGAACAAAAGTTTGAAGGAAGATGAAATGGATTTATCTAACCAAGGTAGCAAGTATCCATTAGATGAATTCAAGGAATACCTCATGGAGAAAGGAATATCATTCCTATCTCACTCCTAATACACCTAAACTCAATAATATTGTAAGGAGATGCAATTGGATCATGTGTGACATGATTTGATCAATGATGGATCTTAGCATAATTACCTCTTAATTTTTAGGTATATGTATAGCAGAGACTACAATATATTTCATTAATAAGATTTCATGCAAATCTAACCTCGAAAACCCTCATAAGTTATGGTTTGAAACCTAACCTAATGTTGGACACTTGAGGATTTAGGGTTTTTGGTCCATAACTATGTCATGGATGCAAGTAAGCTGGAATCTAGCACCAAAGAGTGCTACTTTATTAGGAATATAAATGATGGTATTTGATACCTACTTTATGACCTTGAGATTCTTAAAAGAGTTCATCTCTAAGGATATAATTCTTAGAGAATGACTTTCATGAGAATCAAGATGAAAATGAAGTAAAGGAAGTCACTAAATCTTGAGAAGATGACGAGGCTCCTGAAATCAGAAACGAAAATGACAATTAAAGATGAAACACTCGTACCTCTTCAAATTAGTTTGAGGGTGTTAATACCACGTAAGGGTATGGATTCCATGTGTCTGATAAGTCTGACAATGATCTGACTTTATATGATGAAGCTTCTGAAGATCATGACATGGAAAGATGGATGTTAGCAATAAAGTCTAAAGTAGACTTCATACACAAGTATTGTATATGTACCCTCGAGGATCCACCTATAAGGGTAAGGCCTGTTAGGTGTAAATGAATCTTCAAGAGAAAGATGGAACCTGATGAGAAGATAGAGACCTTCATAACACGGTTTGTATCCACAAGATACACACGAAGAGAAGACATCGCTTGCGATGAGACTTGCTCTTCAGTCACCATGCTTAAACCCATCAGAATATTGCTAACTATAGCTACACAACTTGAGTATGACATCTACAAGATGGAAGTCAAGGTTGCACTCCTCAATGAATTCCTCATCGAGGATATTCACATGAAGTAGCCTTAGGGCTTCATAGTTGAGGAAGGCAAGGTGTGCAATTAACTCCATCCTTGGACTCAAATAAGCTTCTATTAATCGGAATATCAGATTTAATGAAATTATATAGGTTATGATTTCATACAAAATCTTGATGAACTGTGTGAAGCTTAGTGAAAGTGCCATTGTATTCATCATGCTAAATGTAGTTAAAATCCCAATCATTTGGAATGATATAAGGATGATGATAAGTGTTTTATGATCTGACCATTCCATACCTTGAGATATGATCTCAAGGATACCTCTTTAGTCTTTATATGCTCTGAAAAACAATTCTAATCATAGCATGGCAGCTAACAAATAAATAACTAACCACAGTAATTAGAAAACCGACTCGAAAGAATAGCCACATTTTAACAAATAAACAACTAACCACACTAATTACAAAACTGACTCCAAAGAATAGCCACATTTGTTTCTAAAATTAAAACAATACCCTACTTAAGAATAAAGCAAATTATCAATAAACATATATGATTCATTTATAAATTATAATATTACAATGTATATGAATAGATTGTGCAGGACTACATACATTAGATAAAATACAGCAAAAAATACTTAAATATTTGGACATAAACCATAGATCTTAGTTCCAAAGCCTTATCGGATTTCGATTTCGTTTTGGTCAACGTGGAAAGAGAAATTCGATGGAATTTCAATGGAATTTCGGTGAAATGGCCAGAAATTGGGGAAAATACTTGAAAAGTATATAGTTTTTTACTAATAATAAGATACTAACATGATATATTACATTAAATTTCCATCCAATCGCTCCAACAATAAAAAAATAGTCTATTACTAAGAATCAGAACCATATTTGGAATCAAAATTAGACGCCATTAGTTCCACCTCTTGAATTTGAAGAGAATGGCGACATGAACAATAATAACAAAGAAAAAGATAGATCAACAAATAATACTAGCAAAATGATATTTTATGCAAGGAATTGAAGATCGAAATGATAGCTTAGAACTTGTATCTAACCAAAATAATTTCAACTTAGAAAATATTTAATTTTAGAAATAAAATAAGACACACACACACATATGCACACAAACACAAATCTTTTTAACATGTATGTCTAATAGATACATTGTATAAGCTTGTGATTGTAAAATATATTTTATACAAGACATAAAGAAATAAGTTAATACCAAGAAACTACGTAGCATTCACAAGCACAATCTATATCCAACTTGATAGTAGGCAAACACTTACAGTAACAATATTTGGAAAGTTGCTAACAAGCTAGTACTTGTACAACCACACATACTCCTTGTAGTAGTTAAAAGCCTCAATAAAGCAATGCCTTAAATTTTGGATTTCGATTTCATTTCACCATGTCCGGAAAGAGAACTTTTGGAGAATTTTGGTGAAATTATCGGAAATCTTGTGTTAGAGTTATTATATTTACATTTATATTTGTGCTGATAACTTCCCCACAATCATGAAGTAAATAGACAAGCATACTTCTAGAGTAGTCACCAATAAATGTAAGGAAGAACTTGCAGCTGTTTGAGTGGAAATGTTAGAGGGACCCCAAACATCAGAGTGAACGAGCTCAAACAACTCACGTATCTTGCTCTTAGAAACATGATGTTGCACGAGTGTGCTTTATTTTCGAACAAATATGTCACTCTACAGAGCTCAAGTATTTAAATAATAAAGGGAGCAACTCTTTAAGATAACCAAACAGAAGATGATAAAAATGTTCATGCCATTGTATGAGTTGGTGCTTACACTCATTCTTATCATTTTTCCTTGAATCGCAGCTGTTAAGGCATCTGTCACTTTAATAGGTAGATGATACAAACCTTTAGAAACTACACCAATCCTAATTCTCTTCTCGATCACCAAATCTTGCAATAAGCATCGATCAGGAGAAAACACGAGTTCATAATTCATCGTTTGTTATCTTACTAACAGACATGAGATTTAAAGGCATGTCAGGAACATGAAGTGCATTGTGGAGAGAAAATTTATCAAGAAGGGAAACACTTCCTTTCCAGCCTCAGTGGCATGCGATCCATCAGCAAGAGCGACATGGTCCTTTCCAGAGGCCAATTTGTAGGCTCTAAAAAGTTTTGGGTCATTGATCATATGATTAGTGGCTCTACTACCAATTATCCATTTGAGTTTTGGATCACCCATCATGTGTGGGAGAACACACCCACACAACCTTGTGAACATAACATGACTAATATCTGATTACAGCAACAGCTGACTGAACACAATCTGAATAACCAACACATTGTGATCTTAGTTCAGTCCAATGTGAGCAAACCTGAGAGCGCTTGAGAATCGGGACTCAACACTAATCACAATAGAATCGAGGAGAAGGAATCCTTTTTGGAGATCCGAGGTGATGGAGAAGGCTTCAAAAAGTTCAAACAATTGATCTCTAGTATCCCAAGAGCATTAACCTCCATCGCATCTCTTATTCTATCATTACAGTTCTAAGCAGCATTCTGTTGAACACCTTGTTATCACAACTGTAGTAGCAAGAATAAGGCAATGCAACAATACCAATATGTGATCACAAATGCAAAGCAACCAAGGAATTGCATGCACTGAACACCACCACCGAGAGGCACCCAAAAAGAGCAGCAAAAAACCCGCACCAGTAAGAGGCAGTAACAAACCACAATAGCAAGTACATTAGACAAAAAGTCACCACCACCAAAAACTTTGCAACCCTCTGTTAGGGCTCCCTCTACACCTCGGCAAGGTTGCAAAAGTCGTTAGTCGGTACTCGGTCGGTCGGGTCACTGATTAATAATTAATCAACAGTTGGACGACTAATCGCATTTAGTCGAACTTTGATCGGCTTTGAATTTTATGTTTATTTTAAATATATAACTCCATTTTATACATATATTTACATAGATTTTGTATTTTTTATACTATCATAATAAAATAAAAGAAGTGATTGAATTTAAATAAAATATTAAGCATATTATAATAAGTTTGCTTATAAAAAAAGTAAAACATAAAAAATATGGTATCTCCAAGCAAAAATTGGTCGACTAGTGTGCCAAATCGGAATTAGTCAGTACTCGGTCAGTCGCCCCACTTACTAGACTAGTCGGACCTACTAATCGAGCAAGGCAGACGACTTTTACAACACTGCACCTCGATCAAGAGAGGCAATGCTCACCTGCACACTGTTGAAAGAGCAGCCATCAGCGGTGCCAATCGTACATGATCTCCAGCAATATAACAATCTCACGGAACAAAGGACGCCAAGTGAAAGGCAGGAAAACCATCAGGCTACAGCTTTCAGCCATGTGGGAGGTCTGTCCAGACATGGTGAGTCGAAGGAGGGAAGACAAACCCAATCTCCAATAATAACAAGTTGAACCTGAAGACGAAGAACACCTCCCGATAGCAGTTAAGGGTACGATCCATGGTCTCAACCTTGCTCTAATACAATGTAGAGAATCAAACAAACAAACAAGGCACGGATTTAACGTGGAAGCCCTCACGATAGAAGGGAAAGATCACGTTGGAAAAGGTTCCTTGTTGCCCACTGCAACAAGGACTTTATCTTTTTTTTTCGATCTTTCAAAATGGGAGAAGGAGCGATACATATAGTCTCAGGGTAAGGCGGATTCCCTCCCAAGATCCACTTACTTGTTTACATGCCCTCAACAAATACAACATGAAAAATGAATATTGGGATTTATGGGTAATAAATCCGGCATGAATGAAAATGCGCGGTTATGATTTGGGCGAACGGGATGGTAAATGACCCTATATATCTCCATGGATTTGGAGATGAAGAGACCATCTTACAGAAGCACCAAATCTCTGGAGGAAAATTCGTCCGAGCGACAAGTTTTGAAACTTATTGGCCATGGGCTGTCGCAAACATTTTATTTTGTTATGTACCGTATGTAAGCCGCTTCTTCAATATGCGACTTTGATTTTAGCTAATGACACCTATACAAGAGGTGGTTCCCTATCGATTTATTCACAGAAACAAAAAGATGTGAAGCCGCCTCTTCAAGAGGCGGCTTTGGCTAAACCAAAACCGCCTCTTCGAGACGTGGCTCTCATTGGTGCGACACACATAAGAAATCTGAAGGCAAAGCCGCCTCTTGAAGAGGCATCTTACCCGGTACATAACAAAATAAAATATTTGCGACGGCCCATGGCCAATAAGTTTCGAGACTTGCCACACAGGCGAATTTTCCTCCAAATCCCTACCTACCTTCTTTCTCCTCTTCGATTTCCTTCACAGAAGAAGAAAATATTTTAAAGTGGCGTTCGGTATTCTGCAGTGTTTGTATTTGACTGTTTTCTGACAGCTTTATGTGTAGAGGACACCCTAAAAAAGGAAGATTTGAGGTGCATGCATGGCCATATAAGTATCAAACTGAGCCAAAAATAGCCAAGCTAAATCATGTTAAGTGGGAATTAATAGATATGTCCTATCCAAGCAAATTTATCCGGCATTTTTCATGGGCTTAAATACAATAAGGTATGAATCTGTAAAAGGAAAAGTTGCTAAAGCACCGATCACACTTAAGGATACACATCTTAATAGTCTAAAGAATGGCTAGTTAATTGTAATTAAGATATATTTAGAGCTTGAATGCTCATTTTATTACGCTATCCCATGAGTCATGGCTATTCATTTTTATTAGAAGTAGTTATCTAAGCTAATGACAATGGAGATAAAAGATATGAATAGGGAGAATATAGCTGTATGGTAACATGTTTCCAGTAGCATCCAGAGATGTTCTTGCGAGATTATTATTCAAGAAACCAAGATAAATCGCAAAACCGACCAAAACTCTGTATAATTAAGGTCCCAACACTTTAGGATTTTACAAAATTTTTATCCTAGATCTAGATGTTATATGATAATTTGCTATGTAAATGGATATTTTAGGTTTTGGTGTTTATTGACATTTTTTCCTTATAAGGTAAGCAGCCGTAGCCTGGACGTGTACATAAACTAGAGTGCAATGACAAGATTGACTACTAGAGTTCAGAAGGTATACTTATCCTGAATTATTGATTATCTTTTTTTCCATTGAATGCTCATGCAACTAATTTCTATGTGATCCGTGTAAGTAATGAGGACATCTTTAGTGGCTGCCATGTGCTCCTTTTCTTTAATCAAACACTTCAAGGTACATATTGTAGTATAAAACATGCTCACATGTTAGACATAAAGTCAAGTTGTCATTTTATTACATGGAAATATTGAAACTGAAACAATGGTTATATGATACAATATTTCCTTCTCTCTCATCGAACGGACCTAAATTTATGGTGCTTTTCGATAGATGCCCCTTGTAGAGAAACGATCAACCAAGCATCTACTAACCGCTATTTGGCTATTCTATGAACACATTCAGGTTCAAGATGGACTTGAACAACTTCTAGATGATAATGGCGATGTGGCAGAGCTGTGCTTATCTAGGAAAATAGATGGAATTTTATCACCTGCCAGCTTATCAGGGGCTCCAATATTAAGAACCGCCTCTCCTGCTGCTGGTTCAAAGATATCTGGAGCAAGCAAGCTTACTTCTTCCAATGAAAGAGACGTCGAAGAACTTGAAATGCTACTTGAAGTGAGATCTGTCACCAATTTTGACATCCAGTAATTTTTTCAACCAATTGTATCTAAATTACCATTACAGTTATTTTTATTTTTGTTATACAGGCCATTTCACGCAGATTGACTCAACTTTGAATAAACTGTTCACGGTAGGCAGAATTTTGTACATTCCTCATATTTTACAGTCTTAATTTTTTCTTTGGAATAATATGCAAGGCCCAAGTAGAAAATTAAATTGTAAAAATAATTTATTTATGCCTTTTTTCAACCTAAGTAATGGAAGATGTATTGCCTCCGAACATATATGTTGTGGATCGTAACCATAAAAACTTATCTATGCCTTTTTTGTGATGTGATAACTAATACAGTTTAGAACTAACAAAATTTGCAGTTCCGTGACGTGAGTACATCAACGGCACAGAAGATTACATTAACATCCAGGTATATCATTTTTATTCTGCATGTGTATGTGCAAACTTGTTTGTTTTTATTGCTGGAAGTCATAATATGTTTTCCCTTGCAGCTCGACAATCACCGTAACCGGCTCATACAGGTTAGTACACAATTACATTCTGTAGTTCGAGTGGGGCTCGATTTACCATCAACTTATTACCTTGGACTGAATTTCATGGTAGATGGAGCTTTTCCCAAATGCTGCAGGACTTTCACTCATTCTACTCGTTCATCACTGGAGTTTTCGGAATGAACATCCCCTTTTCCTGGAATGATGGACATAGATACATATTCAAATGGGTAAGCGATTATTTTAACTCCAGATTTAAAGTTTAACTAGATTAATGCTTCACCCGATCTCTACTTGTTCAGGTTGGGTTGTCACTCACTATGCTTGGCACAAGGGGCTGATCGGATCCCGAGCTTATAGCGCAAGTTGAAGTGTTCTCATTCGTATTCAACTCACCCACAGAAATTTACATACATGTGAATATGGAGACATGCATATGAATGCATATATAGGTAACTTTAGCAACAATCAGTCGAATGATAATTTTATTTATTTATTTAATGCTTGCGTTGAGTCAAATCCTCACCATACGCCCATTCATCTTCTTTTAAGTTAGGTCACTGATAGGTCATTGGTGGTTATATATATGATGTATAGGTCTTATACTTTCCTCAGTGTTGTTTTTTCGCAATGGTTTTATCAGTCATTCGAATTGGGGAAATGGGATGTTCTAATCATAAAACTGGCGTTGTTAATTATACTTTTTTGTAATTTTTGAAAATTTTAATTACAATTTATTTTAACTTTGTATAACACAAAATGACTCAACAATTCCAGATGATCAATTTAATTTTGGTTACATTTTTTTTCTCGAAAATATGCAGCAAGCTTTTCTGGGAAAGAAATTTATGGCAGTGCCCTTGACATCGTTGGCATGCACTTCATCTGCATCGATTCGTGAGAAAATAATCGCTTGTTACTGATATAAGTTTACAATAAAAAAGTAATTAGTCGTCAACTTGCACCATGCTATCTTTCATAATACAAATGCAAACAAAGATACAACATAGAGCTTCTTGTAACAGGTGAAATGGAAACAATATATAAGAGTGATGGACTGTACTTGGAGTCAAGGCCCTAAATGTCGGTTTCGGTCACCGTTTCAGTGACGGGCCAAAACGGAATTTCGGTCGAATTTCGATCGAAATTTCGGTCATTTCGGTAATTTTTTGTACTAAGGTCCCATATTTCGGTCATTTCGACCATTTCGGTCGAATTTCGACTTCGATAGGATATCGATATTCGACAGAAATTCGACCGAAATTCACTGAAATTTGAGGCCATGCTTGGAATTAGGATGATAATAGGGATAAACCATATAGAATGTCTGCAGGGAAGTGAAGATGATCAGAATAGTAGCAGCGATCAGGGATTTGACGGACCATGGACTGCTGAAGTAGTCTCGCATCAAGACGGGTCAATGTTGATGCCACCTCGATTGGTGATACTTATTCACCGTGGCGAAGAGATCATGGAGGTAGTTCCTATCCAGCGCGTAATCAACCTGGTTGGTGAGAGAGTTGAAGAGGTCTGCAACTGCTTCAACCATGCTCAATCTGTTTACTAAGTACCCCTGCAGGTCGTGGAGGTTGATGTCTCGACCTGTATCAATGAGGCAATACATGAACACCACGTAGGCAGTGATCTGGGCTTTTGTATCGCGAAAGCATTTTTCTAGGGCGATGAGGTTGCAGAAGATGGTGTTGCTGTAACCCACGATGTGTTGCGTTAGTACCTCTATGACTCTTCTTGAACGTGATGTTCAAGAAGTTACTTGTGCTTCTTCTCCTTGAAGTAGACTCATCGGTCGCGCTGGGTATCCACTCATGCAATGCAGGAGTCTTATCTTTAGGTTGGACGCTATTATTTGCACTGTCATCTGGGTCACATGGGAGCAAAGATGAAGAGGGATCTTGAGGTTGGATGATCGCATTGTCATCTGGATCACGTGGGAGCGAAGATGAAGATGGATCTTGAGGTTGGATGCTTTTATTCGCTGGATCACATGGGAGCAAAGATGAATACAACAAGTAGAGGAACATTTCCTTTTGCATCGAAGGACTTGGACTTGGATGGCCGGATATCGCTGAAGAACTCAAGTGCGAGATCCATGAGATATTTGCCTTCAGGTATAATACCAGGCCTGTGGGTTTTGACAAATTGGAACAGGTCTTCCAGAACAAAGAAAGGGATCTGATTCTCAAGTTTAAGCAAGTCATACTTGACCAGGTTCCAAGTCCACAGCATGCCGGGGATGCTTACACTATGTCAGCAAGCAAAACAAAGCTTACTTCTCCGGGTATGCTTCCAAAGAAACTGTAACTCTCCTACTCTACTTATGTCTGTCTTTATCTTGAACTTTGCTCATGGGCTCGGATTTTCTTTTGATGAATGAACTAGAAACTTTAGCTAACAAAAAAATGTCCACAGCATGCCTAGGATTGGCCCTTGGTGTGTGGCGCCATGGACATGTGCCTTGAGAAGGCATCTGATAATGAAGCAGGCAGCCATCATACAACATCTCATCTCTACGAGCTTATGATCTGTGATAGTCATAATGCCGCTGGAGTAGTATCTGCGGATAGAGGGGACGAACTTCTCCTTCATCGTATCGAGGCACTTGTACATGAGAGACTAGTCTTGTGTTCCAACTGGGCACAGCAGGATGCCTGCGCATTGAAGCTTGTAGTATTGGATGGGGGACGGTGATATTCTTGTGGAAGGTGGTGTTGTGGTGGTAAGGGTAACTGCAGAGAGTAGGCTGGAAGGTCGAAGCTGCGGATGTTGTCTGGCACGATGAAGATGGTGGGTTGCAAAGTTGGCGGTGCTTCCACCCTGTTCTTAACAACGATCATCCACTGCTTTGGCATGATAGAAAAACAAAGGATATTTGGGAGATGGAGAGCAGGGAAGAAGCACTAAGAGAGGAGAAGAACTCTTGTTGTATTGCACTTGGTGAATGTGTGCCTTGGAAGCTTGAGAGCACATGCTTATATAGCTACATCTCATGGATAAAAATAGAATGAAAATAAAATAATAAAAAATAGAAACTCCTCCATGCAAGGAGGACCATCCACCTAATCCCAACTTGCTAGATAATAGGTCTAGCTTCAACCAACTAAGACTAGGACTATAGCCAATATATGGCCTTATTAAAAAACACTTAAAATACTTGGAATGCCAAGAATAGCATTCACATTCTCCCCCTTAGTCTTGGCATACCCTGAGATCACGGACTCCAAGTAAATGACGCATAGTCGCCAATCTTGCTATCGGTAATGCCTTTGTCAGCGCATCGGCCCGTTGGTCTTCGGTGCGAACGAACTCGACGCTAATCAACCTTCTTTCGACACAATCACGAATGAAATGATATTTTGTGTCGATATGCTTACTTCGTCCATGGAAGACCGGATTCTTCATAAGAGCTATTGCAGACTTGTTGTCAACGAACAGCTTCACCATCCTCGATTCTGTTCCGACCAGTTCAGCCAATAATGCTCTAAGCCAGAGTGCTTGGCATGCTGCTGCAGTTGCCGCCATGAACTCAGCCTCGCAGGATGAAAGAGCTACTGTCTTTTGCTTCTGTGAGTTCCATGAAACAAGACAGTTGTTGATGTAGAATGCCATGCCACCTGTGCTCTTCCGATCATCCATATCACCAGCCAGATCACTATCTGTATAGCCAGTGATTACTTCTTCCTCGCCTCCTTTCTTGTAGACAAGCCCGAAATCGACGGTACCTTTGAGATACCTGAGAATTTGCTTCACAACCTTGTGATGCATCATTGTAGGCTTCTCCATGAATCGACTCGCCACACCAACAGCGTAGGAGAGATCCGGCCTGGTGTGAAGAAGATAGCGCAAACACCCGATGACACGACGATAGTAGGTGGCATCAACAGGTTGCCCGTCTGGATCCTTGTGCAGATGTGATCTGGGCTCCATGGGAATCTTACAAGGATTACAATCAGACATGTTAAATTCATTTAATACCTTCTTAGCATAGGTTGTTTGCTTGAGTGAGATGCCACCGTCTCCTTGTTCCACCTCAAGTCCGAGGTAGTATGTGAGTAAGCCGAGATCGCTCATCTCGAACTCTCCCATCATCTGCTTCTTGAAGTTTGCAATTGACTCTGGATCTTCTCCTGTGACGATCAAGTCATCGACATAGACACCGACGATGATGCCCGTCGCGGCCTCGCCCCTTCTATGTACGGCTTTCTCCTGTGTACATCCTGTGAAGCCGAGCTGCTTCAAGCTTTTATCAAGGCACATGTGCCATGCGCGTGGTGCCTGTCGAAGCCCATAGAGCGCTTTGCTCAGCTTGAGCACCATATGCTCTTTTCCTTTTACTGTGAACCCTTCAGGCTGGGTCACATAAACTTCTTCTTCGAGTTCACCATTCAAGAATGCTGATTTGACGTCAAGGTGATGAACTTGCCATCCTCGATTGGCCGCAACAGCTAAAATGACACGTATTGTGTCAAGGCGAGCAACCGGAGCAAAGACTTTTCAAAGTCAATGCCTTGTTGTTGTACATACCCTTTTGCAACAAGGCAGGCCTTGTATTTGATAACTTCGCCATCTGAGTTCTTTTTGAGTTTGTACACCCATTTAAGCCCTATAGCTTTATGTCCCGCCGGTAACGTGGTGAGTAACCATGTCGCATTTTTTTCGATGTCTTCAATCTCTTGGGCCATGGCGTCATCCCATGCTGGATGACTGTTAGAAAATAAATATGCGGAAGCGAACATGGAAAAAGATAAAGAAATATAAAGAAGACGGGATTTTAACGTGGAACCCTACTCCGTGAGGAGCGGGATGAAACCACGGGAGAAGCCCTCTAAAGGGCGGATATTCTATTGAATTTTCTCATCTGTTACAGGAGGCCTGGGGCTCCTTATATAGCTTCCACAGGACCTCCAAGTCCCACCACTAGGCGGTATGGGATTAAACTCAGTGGTGGGGTAAATGGACCCTGGAGGGATCCATTTACCCACCTATTACATAAGTGACGCATGCTCCAAATACTCTAACACTCCCCCTCAAGCTGGAGCATGCAATGCTCAGCTTGGACAAACAGGAAGAAAACTCAACTCACAATACATGACACTACAGACAATATCAACCCAACGCGCACAACTGCTGCAGTCGAGGACGTTGCTTCTGTGCATGTGAGGAGGACGAACGGGGCTGGAGTGTCTATCTGGCTCAGAGAATGGTACTCTACTGTGGAGTCCCTATGATACCACATGAAAACCCTTGCCCTTAATGGCATAGGGAATAGTCCTCTGCTATGGAGTCCCTATGGCTCACATGAAAGCTCTGGCCGACCAACAAGAATGACAAATGATTGGTATGCGTCATCGTCGAGTCTGAATCTGAAATTTGTAGAGTCTGAATATCTGACCGGTCTGCAACATCTGATATCTGAATCTTAGAACAAGACCTGTGACTCTCTATATATACTCCCCCTTTCTCCCAAACTGGTCGGAATGACATTGTTGACCACGTTGGGAGAAGATAAGATAATACATAAATATGGAGAAAAAATGAATATTCTCAAAAAATTTCTTTTGCGGCTTTTCTTCAATTTTTTTGTAATAAGCCGTCCATTTTTTTGAACATTTTTTTTATAAGCCATTCCAACAATTTTCTTTTTGCTTTTGCAACATTTTTTTTGAATGCGTACGACTTTTCTTTGTACGCGGCTTCTCTCTCTCTCCTTTTTTTTTCAAAATACTTGCGTACGGCTCTTTTTTTCTTTCAAATATACGTGCCTTTTTCCTCTCTTTTTTTTTGTTTAACACTATAAGCGTGGTCCATTTGGACCCAAATATACCTTAGCCCAATTGGGCTTTACAAAATCTCTCTCTCTCTCTCTCTTTCCCCCCTCCCCCCCTTTTTTTTATACAACTATCGGCCCACAAGGCCCCAGCACATTCCCCTCTCCTCTCTTTTTTTTTTACTTTTCCGTTTTTTTTATTTCCCCCTTTTTATTTCTCAACTGATGTCGACTTGGGCCCAAAAGAAACATTTTTTCTAACTGGGCCCAAGTTTTGAAATGGCCAGACATGCCGTGCAGGCCCTTCTATTTCTAGGGTTCCCACGAAGGGACCCTTTCTCAAAAGACCCCATCGGGTTCCTGCACTTGCCGCCGCCTGAAGGAGAACGAGGTCTCCTTGGGCTCGCAGGAGGGTGTGCGCGCAAGCAGATCTGGGAGGGCTCGCCGCTCTGCCTGGAGCACCGCGTGCCACCTGCGCCTGTGATGGGAGGAGCTTCGCGCGGGAGGGGCGGAGGCGTGGCTGCGAGGAGGGGGAGTGCGCGTGCGTGTGCATACGATCGAGAAGGGCGCCGCCTGGGGATTCTGTACGCGCCGCCATCGACAGGGGGCTGTGTCTGGGATCGGCTCGCGCGGGCGCCGTGAGGGATATGGATTCTACTAGGGCTTGCGCCTGGCTCGCCTGTGCTGCGTAGGGTCGTCTTCGACATCGCGCGCCGCCTGCGCATTTGGGGAAGAAGTCGCGCATGGGGAGAAGCTGCTACACGCGACCTGGAGAGACGATTTGATGGAGTTGATGTTGCCGCCGCGAGAACTGGAGGGGAAGATCGCCTGATGGAGGTGCACGCCGCCTTGTGCCTGGAAGAACCGAGAGACTGGAGCTTCGATGACTGAATCGGGGCGCCGCCAGCGCGTTGGGTTTCCTGAGGGCTCTGCGCTGGATCACCGGAGAGGAGGGCTGCTGGGGCTCGCGAGGGGCGCTGGCAGCGGGAATCGCTGGCTGCGCGTACGAGTGAATGAACAGCACATGGATTAGGGTTCCACATGGAAACCCTAGAACTGGAATCATGATCTTGATAAAAAAAACTCTCGAACAATCGTTGAAGAACATAAATTACAAGAATGATCGAGAACTGATTTTGATAATCGATTCTCGAACAAAACATAAAGAACACATAAAAACTCCTCGAGAATCGACCCGCTTTGATACCATGTTAGAAAATAAATATGCGGAAGCGAACATGGAAAAAGATAAAGAAATATAAAGAAGACGGGATTTTAACGTGGAACCCTACTCCGTGAGGAGCGGGATGAAACCACGGGAGAAGCCCTCTAAGGGGCGGATATTCTATTGAATTTTCTCATCTGTTACAGGAGGCCTGGGGCTCCTTATATAGCTTCCACAGGACCTCCAAGTCCCACCACTAGACAGTATGGGACTAAACTCAGTGGTGGGGTAAATGGACCCTGGAGGGATCCATTTACCCACCTATTACATAAATGACGCATGCTCGAAATACTCTAACAATGACCAACAGCCTCCTTGAAGCATGAAGGTTCCTCCGTCTCTGTGAGCATCGCTTCCTCTTCTGTTAGATCCATGTGCGGAGCATCACGCATGATGTCAGTCATGGACCTATAACGGACAGGTGCACCGTCGCTGTCGACTTGTCCTCCTGACCAAAGTGTAGGTGAGTGCCTACCCTGGTCAACATCTTCTGTCGTGGATGGCATGACCTCCGGAGCATTCCTGATGCTAGTGGGTGTTGATGACGAGCTTGATGCAGCACCTATTGGAGAGGTCGGTGTAGATGCTTCGAGCACTGGTGTTGGCTCATCTGCCGAAGTACCCAACAATGGAGCTGAGCAGACTTCAACTGGTTCGGTGTTGACGTCCACCTCAATCACAAAATTGGGTGATTGAGCACTTTCCATATCAGCAGACCATTTCCACTCCACATTTTCTTCAAATATAACATCACGACTTACATGGATTTTTCCTCGATGGGGGTCCAGTAAGAGGTGGGCCTTGCAACCTTCTTCGACACCCAGGTACACCATCGGTTGACTGCGATCATCGAGCTTCTTGAGGTTTGGCATGGTCACCTTAGCATGTGCCATGCAGCCGAACACTCGAACATGTGCTAGATGTGGCTTCTTTCCCGTCCACGCCTCAAACGGAGTGCGATCACCCATCGATTTGGTTGGGAGGCGATTGAGGAGATAGACAGCATGCCGTACTGCCTCCCCCCAAAACTTGCTTGGTACGCTCATACTTTTGAGAAGTGAGCGTGCCATATCCATCACCGTACGGTTACGTCGCTCCACCACACCATTTTGCTGGGGTGAATGTGGTGCGGTGAGGTGACGCTCGATCCCTGCCTGCTCGCACATCTTTGTGAACTCGCCTGATAAGAACTCTCCTCCGCGATCAGATCGGACAGCCTTAACACGATAATTACTCGTGTTCTCTGCTAGCAACTTGGTCTTCATGAATGATGAATATGCTTGATCCTTCGTTTTGAGTACATGTAGCCACATCCACCGAGAGTAATCATCTACAATTAGCATAAAATAGTGATTACCACCTGGAGTCGCTGGCGTGATCGGTCCACACAAATCAATGTGTAGAAGTTCGAGTGACTTATGTGCTTGGTACTTGGCTGCTTTTGGGAATGCTAATCTTGTCTGCTTTGCCACTAGACAAGTCCGACACACCTGGTCAGGATGTGTAATCAGCGGCACACCTGCCGCCAATCCTTTGCTGGCAAGCATCTTCAATGCTGGAAAGTTGATGTGGCCAAGGCGAGCATGCCACAACCACGCAGGATCATCGAGGCTTGCTAATAATGAAACTGGCCTCGCCAGTTGTAGCTCGATGCGGTAGAGACGGTTTTGTGTTCGCTTTACTTTTATGATCAAGCGAGAGGTGTTCTTGACCGATACTTTGAGCATATCCTCATCCATAAGAACTTGTTGCCCAGACTCAGTGAGTTGACCAAGGCTTATGAGATTGCTACGAAGTCTAGGGATAAAAAATACCTCTTGAAGAAGCCACTGATCACCATTCTTGCATGTGAAGAGGATTGATCCCTTCTCCTTGATCTGCACCGTCGAGCCATCACTGAATCTGACGCTTCCGGTGATTGCTTTATCCAACTCGTGGAACTTAGCTTCATCACCGGTCATATGGTTGCTAGCGCCGTTGTCGAGGTACCATACATCTGTTGGTCCCTCAACATGCTCGGTAGCATGCAACTCCGGCCACACCTTCTCCTCATTCAGCATCACGACCTCCTGCCGCTCTTCCTCAACCAGCAAAGTCTCATTTGAGACTGCTAGTAGAAGGGCTGGTTCAACGTCCTCGGCATGTGCGAAGTGTGCTTCCTCCTTCTTCCTCGGGGCTCGACAGTTTGTCGAGTAATGTCCCATCTCGTTGCAGTTATAGCACCGAATGTGACTCTTATCACGGCCACCACCGTTAGAGCCATTTGCTTCATCTTTGTGTGGTCCTCCATGACCACCTTTGTAGCCTCCTCTGCCACGCCCACGACCTCCTCGACCGCGATTCCCGCCATCTGCGGGAGCCCTGTTCTTTGACAAATCTCCTCCGGTCTTCTTAGATCGTGCCTCCCACTCGGCCTGAGTGAGGAGCAGTTGCCCGTCCGCGCTTCCACCTGCGCTAGTGTTCTTCCTGCATGTCCGCTCCTCAAAGGCTTTGAGTCGGCCGACGGCCTCCTCAAAAACCAAGGTTTTGAGGTCGCAAAATTGCTCGATGCCGGCTATCACACTGATAAACCGTTCTGGCACCGTGTCGAACAATTTTTTACGAGCATAAGATCCGTCATCGTCTCGCCAAGAGTTGCATACCTGACAGACATGGCGGTTAGTCGACCAGTGTATTGGTCGAGGGATTCTCCATCATTCATCCGCATGACGTCGAACTCCCGCTTCAACGACTGCAACCGTGCGTCCCGAACTCGGTCCACACCGACGAACCTCGTCTTGAGGCAATCCCAAACTTCCTTCGTTGTCGTCTTCTTGGCCACCAACATGAGGAGGTCCTCCGGAAGCGCTTGGAAGAGATGCATCTTCGCCTTCTTGTCGAGCCGGATGTCGACTTGAGTTCCCTCTGCCGGTGCAACAGCCCCCCAGAGGCCTTGATCCTCCATTATGGCCTGAACACGAATCACCCAGCTGGTGTAGTTCGTGTTCGTCAACTGAGGGTACTGGAGCGTACGACTCAGTTGCTGCGCCCATGACGATTCTCCAGGGACAATAGCCATGGAAGTGGCTCTGATACCAGATGATAGAAAAACAAAGGATATTTGGGAGATGGAGAGCAGGGAAGAAGCACTAAGAGAGGAGAAGAACTCTTGTTGTATTGCACTTGGTGAATGTGTGCCTTGGAAGCTTGAGAGCACATGCTTATATAGCTACATCTCATGGATAAAAATAGAATGAAAATAAAATAATAAAAAATAGAAACTCCTCCATGCAAGGAGGACCATCCACCTAATCCCAACTTGCTAGATAATAGGTCTAGCTTCAACCAACTAAGACTAGGACTATAGCCAATATATGGCCTTATTAAAAAAACACTTAAAATACTTGGAATGCCAAGAATAGCATTCACATGGCAGAGCTCCAACTGGTGTATTACCATCTGCTGGATTTCGAACATGCAATTCTGACTTGGGATGGCTTTGGCGTTGGGATAGATGAACGAGCTATGCCAATGTCAAACATTGCCACGGAAGCAAACGTTTCTGATGCAGCAGAAGATTTCTTAGAGGTACAAACAGTTGACACTAAATGTGGATTGTGTTAAGCAGGAGGTAAATTAAGGAACAATTAATCATCGAGCAATGTTCACTTTTTTTGTTAAAAAGAAAAAAAAAGCAACCTCATGCAATAGATCAATTTTTAGTCCAATCTCATTAACACTTACACAAATACGAGGTTTAATTCTCGATCTTAAAAAAATAAATTTTCTAAAAAAATCATTTATTGGCAAGTCTCATTGATTAGCTATTGGTCCTATTTATTATCAAGTAAGGTGGTCAAATACACATATGTTTTTGATCGACGTGTTTTTTCATAGACATTAATATTTTTGGTTGTTGATAATATAAAGTATAAAATTATGTATTTAATATTTTTGATTTGATATAGATTTGGAATAAGTATTTTTTATGTTTTAACTAATCAAAATTCGGAGTCTGGATTTAAAAAATAAAAATATTAGAATGTCATTTTTAAAAAATGATATAAATATCATTCACAAAAAAGTCGATAGTGTGGAATATATATGATATCAATTTACATAAAATTGGATTAAAAACAAAAAAATTGACTATAAAATAAATTTAAAATAGCCTATTATATATGTGGAAACTATAGATAATATAATTTGTCTTTCTCAACTATTGTTATATAATGAATAATGACAGTATCATAATCGATAGTCATATTTTTCAAAACGTTGTGCTCCCTCCTCAAAAATATTCTGGCTCCATCCGTGCTTACAAGATACTCCTTTGAAACATCACAATGCTCATGTAGGAATTAGAAACTTATGGCGGTAAAATAGTGATCAACAAGGGAGATCCTGTTTGTATAAAAACACTCGCATCTTAATTTCTTAAGATGAGTGGGCTTCAATATCGAATCGAGACGAAACTTGATATGTACATAGATTAAAAAACAAAACATGCATGTAATCCATAAGGTTAGGTTTGTGATCATGTAGTTGGCAAGAAAAAAAATGGTGGCACAACAGCTGTATCCATATCTGTTCCCCGACATACTGGGTTTGTTTGGTTACCGGGTTACTTCAGGTAAGTTGGTTGACCTTTCTCTATTCTTGGGTGTGAATTTCATCACAAATCAATGTGACATCACATCACATTCCTTATTCCAACCCTCATAACCGTCCAAACAACTACTATTCAGATGAGATTACCCCAACATACTTCATCCCAGTAACCAAACAGACCCTAATGAGCAAAGATCAACCTCGCCAAACAAACACCACTACAACATCCAGCTTTATTTTTTCTTTTTTGCAAATTATTATTTTTAGCAGGCAATGACGACTTGCATAAAACCATCAAAAAGCTAGAAGGGGGAATGAGAGCTGAAGTATACTTACATAAAGTTGGAGACTTTGGCAAATTATTGAACCCAATCTCAAGAGCTAGAAGCTCTATCAGAGATGCGTCTCTCGTACTAAGTACCATAAGTAGTCGAGGGATATTTATTCAAGTCACCAATGTGGGAACACGCATACCAAAGTCCTCCAAAAAGGCCGCAATATTTCTTCCTAAAGTCTTACATATTAATATTAAACTGTTATTTGATATCTTTTGAGTTGCTTGAAGGGAGACGACTTAGAGGTAGAGAGATTCCCAAGTCACGTGTTTTTATATTAGGAATTTAGTAAACACAATATTTTTATTTTGGAAAAGTCAGTGCAATCCAAATTAGAATATCGAGATGGGAACGATCATTTTTTTCATTACAATAAAATTAAAAAGGTGTATGACCTGACGACATTCCTGTAAAAGTATGGAGGAGTTTTAGGTGAACGTAATTTGACTTGCTTGAAAAATATATTCAATGTCTTTTGACGAAGCAAAAAAATGCCCGAAGATTGGAGGAGATGCATCATAGTGCCTCTTTATAAAATCAAAGGAGACATTCAAATTGTTCGAATTACATAGGTATCAAGTTGATGAGTCACACTATGAAAATTTGAGAACATGTGATTGAAAAGTTAAGGCAATTTTCCAAAGTAAAAGAAAATCAATTCGGATTCATGTCAGGTCACTCAATAATTGAAGTCATCCACTTGCCGAAGAAAACGATTGAGATTTATAAAGCTAAAAAGAAGAACCCCATATGATTTTTATTGATTTGGAGAAGGGTTTTGACTCTGTCCCACGTGAGATATTGTCGAGAGTATTGGAGAAGAAACAAGTACATGTTCTATACATTAACCTCATAAAGGATATGTATGATAAGACTTCATCTTCTGTAAGGATCCTATCTGGGAAGACTGATTATTTTGACATTAATATGGTTTGCATCAAGGTTCAGCTTTGGGTCCATTCCCTTTTACTTTAATTATGAACGAGTTGACAAGTCACATTCAGGAGAAATACTAGTGTATATTATTCGTTGATGATATCGTGTTAATTGATGAGACTAAAGATGGAGTAAATGAGAAGCTTGAGGTCTGGAGACACGCATTGGTGAATAAAGGATTTCGTATAACTTTTGATGGAAGTAATGGTGAAGGAATTGAGGCGAAGATTGGTGATGAAACATCCAGAAGAGAGATTCCTTTAGATACTTGAGATCTGCTTTGCAACATGATGGGGAAATTAATGGAGTCGTTACTAATAGAATAAATGCAGCTTGGCTAAAGTGGAGATGAGCCTCTATTGTTCTGTGTGATAAAAAAATTTCTTTGAAAATCAAAGGAAAGTTTTACCAAGCAACCATGAGAAATGTTATGCAATGATGATTTTTCATATCCGCATCTGTATTCGTATTCCTATTTGTATTTTAAAATAGATAAGGATATTATATATATATATATATATATTCACATCCGTATCCGACTGTTTTCTTTCATACTTCCTCCCTCCAAGCTTGCTCCCCGGCCATGATGATTTTTTGATGAGCGGAGGGGTCGTAGAAGGTGTGAGATCAAGGTCGGGGTTCCTTACGAAGGAGGTTGATGGTAGGGAATCGCCCAGAGATGGATCAAATTTGAGTTCAGTGTGGTTAACACAACATGATAGTATTTTTGAATTGCTTATGTTATGTCGGTTCCACCGTGTGGGGCTCCCGGGGCAGTACATGCCCCGAGAGATGGGAAGACCTTGAGGAGTTGGGTGGTATGGTGTGTCAATGATGTAGGTGTTTCTTTCTTGGGGGATTTGTCCATAAGTTTACTGTAAGCATGTCGTCCCGGCTAACCCTTGATGACCGATGAGGTTGGTCTAGGGTTTTGCTGCGTGCGGTGTTTGTGTTTTGGTGATGGTGGTCGATCGTCATTTGTAGCGAGTTATTTGGCGAATGAGGTTTGGGTCGCATGGGTTTCATCCGACTGATTTTTTAGAGTTTTCTGAGGATTCTTTTCATGTAACCCTTGCATCCCATGTTTCTTGAGGTATAGAAGTTAAGGAGTAGGTGATGTATATGCCGCGAAAGTAGAGATGGGAGTGGGAGTGGATGGAGAGAAGACCAGGAAGAGAGGGTATAACCGAGAGAAACTAGGATCTTATTAATTACTATATACATGTATAGATCCTTGTATATACCTTGTTCAAACCATATCTCCTTCTCTTTCAAGGATAATTGAAAATGAAAGGATTAGAAACATATCTGGAATGAATATAGATATCAATAAAAGTACTTCATGCACATTATACATATTTGCTTAAAGCATGTTTTAAATGAATTGTTTTTTTTACAAATCAGCAAAATTTTACATGATATGGTAATAATTCAATTTAATATTTGTGAAATCGTGAATGGATGTACATGACGACTATGGATCTTGTTAAAATTAATGTCTCATCTTTTTGGTTGATGTCTCGATCTTCTCTAGCGATCATGACAGATCTATAGGCACATGAGGTTTTCATTGTGTGACTTGGGACGATTTATGGGAAGGTAATCACCTTCCCAGTTTGTGAGCGGATCTGTTGTAATACAACAAGTGTTGTAATCGAGGAAACCGCTCGATGGAGATCGTACGATCCTCATAGGGGGTCGATCTCCATCGATGGTTTTCTCGGTTACAACACCTGCTATATTAACGATCCCCTCCCGGTTTTCACCACCCACGATGTAACAAGATGGTGTCTACGTAAAGGAGGGTGATCTTAAAAGCCCCGATCTACGATCACAAGGTTGCCTTCTCTGAACGTGCTAGACTGATCAAGAATGAAAGATATGAAGAGTTGCAACTTCATGGTTGGGGTTATGACAAAGGAAGGGCTTCTAGTTCAGACTAGAGCAGGGGCTGTTGTAACCTTTCGGTCCTTATGGCAAATCATGCAAATAGAATCATGGAGCTTTCCCCATGAATTATACTCGTTTGGTTCAAGGGTTGAGGTGGGTTGGGAGGTAGCTGTTTGGATGGTTATGACGGTTGGTAGAGGATTCGAATAAGGAATGTGATGTGATGTCACGTTGATTTGTGATGGAATTCCAACTCAGAAATGACCCAGGAATACAGGGGGTAAACCGGGTTACTAACCAAACGAGCACATATACTTGGGTTTCCCTTTGTTAAAAAAGTTCCTTTGTTTAGGAATGGAAATCCTTACTACAAAAGTTCTCGTCAAAACTTCAAGGTTGAAAGGAAATATCTACCATTGCCTGCTTGTATATTGCTCTTGAATTTATCCTTAATTTCCCATGCAACTCACCTTCTGTCATTCCTGAAAATGCCTTATTTGATTACTGAAAAAAAGAGACAGATAAAGTGGCATGGAAGAAAATTCTCATCCCAACTTCAATGATGGTTGGGGTATTTTAAATCTTTCTCACTTTAATGTTGGTTTGCTTGCTAAATCAAAAACATAAACATCTTGATTTTACATGGAACCTTACTCTCAAGATCGGGACGAAACAACGGGAGAAAACCTCTAGGGCTAGCTACTGCATTAAGTTTCTCATCGGTTACAATGGATATTGAGCTCTTTATAGAGCCCCACAGAGACACTAAAAGCCCACGACTCTTCCATGTGGGACTAAACAACTTCCACTCAGAGGCCCCATTACACAAATATCTCAACATTTACCATCTTGTCTGAATTTCATGGTAGATGGAGCTTTTCTTGAATGCCACAAGACTTCCATGCTTATTCTACTCGTTCATCACCGGGATCTTCGATATTAATATCCCACTTTCCTGGAATGATGGACATGGATACACTATTAGGGATGAAAATGAATGTGAATATATTCGTATCCGATCCGTTATCGTATTCGTTTTATACATATGTTGACATTCGTATTCGTATTTATTTTAAAATGGATGCGAATATGGATATCACTTTGACATTCGCTAATATTCGCATTCGTATTCGTATATTCATTTTTGTACATAAATATAGTAATATATTTATTTATAACTATCTGTAACAATATTTTTTTGATTGCATTCACCACTGTTGATATAATTGTTATGAAATTACTATATTTAGTATATCTATTTGGGTTAAATGGGGCTGCCCCTTGGGGGAGCTAACTTGGCTCCCCCGCGCCATTTCGCCCGCTTTTTTTATTTTTTTTGAAAATTTCTTCCGTGAATATTCATCACTATATCCCTATATTATGCTATTAAAATTTCGTACGAAACAGAAACTCGTACGGCCTCCATCCAGATAGTCATTTTTTAATGGTAACAGAATTTCTAAAAACGACCATTCTGGATGGAGGTCGTAGGAGTCTCTGTTTCACGTGAAATTTGAATGACATAATATAAGGATATATTGATGAAAATCCACAGAACAAATTTCAAAAAAAATAAAAAAGGGGGCGAAATGGCGTGGGGGGAGCTAAGTTAGCTCCCCCCCATGGGGGCAGCCCCATTTTACCCTATCTATTTTATGTGTAAGGGTTAAATGGGGCTGCCCCCTGGGGGGAACTAACTTGGCTCCCCCTGCTCCATTTCGCCCGATTTTTTTTGAAAATTTCTTCCGTGGAATTTCATCACTATATCTTTATATTATGTCATTAAAATTTCATGCGAAACAGAGACTCCTACGGCCTCCATCTAGATAGTCATTTTTTAACGGTAACAGAATTAATAAAAATGACCCCGTCTAGATGGATGTCGTAGGAGTCTCTGTTTCACGTGAAATTTTAATGACATAATATAGGAATATATTGATGAAAATCCACGGAAGAATTTTTCAAAAAAATTTTAAAAAAAACCTGGCAAAATGGCGCGGGGGGAGCCAAGTTAGCTCCCCCATGGGGGCAGCCCTTTTTTACCCTATGTGTAAACTATCTAAACATGTATATTTTAGTTAATCTATTAAAAATTTTGGTTATTATTCGTATCTGCTTCGTATTCGTATTTAAAGATATGGTAACACATTTTTCATATCCGTCAATATTCGTACCCGCATTCATATTCGTATTTTAAAATGAATAAATATATGATTATACCTATATTCGTATCCGACCGTTATCATCCCTATACACTATTCAAATGGGTAGGTTATTTAGTCAACTCTGAAATTTCAAATTTAATCAGATTCACCAGATCTGTAGTTGCACTACAAATTAATCGCTTATTACTGACGTATGCTTACAACAAAATGGTACAATCTCTCATAATACAAATGCAAATAAAAATACAAAATATAATTACTTAGAACAGGTGGCATCGAAGCAAGATACAAGAGCAGTGGAAAGACGGCTAAACTTTACTTAGGACGATAATAGGAATAAACTGTATAGAAAGTCTGCAAGCCAGTGAAGATAATCAGAATAGCGGCAGCAATCACGGAGAGCACGGACCATGGACTGCCGAAGTAGTTTCGTATCAAACTGGCTCGTTCCTTATGCCACCATGACTGGTGGTACCTATTCACCTCGACGAAGAGATCGTGCAGGTAGTTCCTGTCGAGTGCGTAATGAACCTGGTTGGTGAGAGAGTTGAAGAGGTCGGCAACTGCTTCATCTGTGCTCAATCTGTTCACTAGTGTCCTCTGCAAGTCGAGGAGGTTGACGTCTCGTGCTGTATCAATGAGGCAATCCATGAAGACCGCGTAGGCAGTGATCTGGGCTTTTGTCTTGGGAAAACACTGTTCGAAGGCTATGAGGTTGCGGAAGATGGTGTTGCTGTAATCCATGATGCGCTGGCTCGGTATCTCGATGACTCCGTTCTTGAACGTGATGTCCAAGAAGCTATCCGCGTGCTTCTTCTCCTTGAAGCCGACTCCTGCTCGTCCGAGCTCGGTTGCGTTGGGTATCCACTCATGCAATGCAGGATTCTCGCGATGATCAAGTTGGATGACATGATTCGCATCACATGGGAGCAAAGATGAGTAGAATAAATGGAGGAGATGGTGATATTCGACATTTCCTTTTGCCTCGAATGACTTGGACTTTGATGGTCGGATATCCCTAAAGAACTTCAGCGCAAGATCGATGAGATCTTTGCCATCAAGAACATTGTTGATCTTGTGGCTCTTGATAAATTCGAACAACTCTTTCAGAACGAAGAATGGTATCTGATTCTCAAGTTTAAGCATGTCGTACTTGACCAGGTTCCAAATCCACGGCATTCCTAGGAGTGGCCCTTGGTGTGTGCCGTCATCGACGTGCTTCTTGAGAAGGCATCTGATAATGAAGCATCCATCACACAACATCATCTCTGCGAGCTTACCATCCGCGACTCTCGTAATGCCGGTGGAGTAGCAGCTGCGGATATCGGGGATGAGCTTGTTCGTGATCATGGCGAGGCACTTGTACATGAGAGAGTAGTCTTGGGTTCCATTCGGGCACATCAGGATGCGTGCGCATTGGCGCTTGTAGTAACAGAGGGAGGTGGTGATCTCGTTCTTCGGGAGGGCGTTCTTCCGGTGGTAGGGGCCGATGTTTACGACTTGAGGGGTGTAGGCCGGAGGGTCGATCCTCCGGATGTTCTCGGGGACGAAGAAGATGGTGGGTTGCTTCTCGGTGTTGGGGATGGATGGCGGTGCTTCCACCCTCTTCCTCACCCCGATCATCCACGGCATTGGGCGAACTCCGGCAGGTGCATTTGACGTACTGCCGTCTACTGGATTTGGAACGGGTAGCTCCTGGCATGGCTTTGGCGTTGCATCCACATAAGAAGACAGGCAACCCATTTCACACAAGAAACCTTCATAACACGAGACATGTATAACAGGTCTCGGAGTATTACCATCTGCTGCATCAGAATGCGGATTGTGTGAATCAGGAACAACTAATCATCGAGTAATGTTTACGTTTTGATTATAGTAATCAACATAGATATGTTGTATGTATGATTGTGGGTTGCAGAGAGTGGTACCTTCTTCCCTTCCCTTTCTTCTTGTCCTTCTCAGTAGTCCTGCCATCGATTGGATTCCCTTCCCTTTGCCACCGCTTTGAGCCATGGAGAGATTGGCGTATGGATCAAAACAGGAGTCGGGTTGTTGCTATATGTAATTAAACCATCAAAACATGGACAAAGTATTGAACCCAATCTGGAGCTAAGATAAAACAAGCTAGAAGTTCTCCGAAGAAGAATTAATAAGGTGCATCATGTGTAGAACTTACCTGGTTAAGAGATAGAATTCTTCGCGAGTGAGCACGTGAATCTCGGAGGCAGCTCGAACCTCAAACAACACCGGTATAGTTGACGTGAAGAGATGATGAACTCAGAGGTTTAGTCCAGGGGTATTTATACAAGTACAACGTAGGAACACATATACTGAGTCCAAGGTGATGAACTCGCGTACGTAGACTAAGTATATAGTCGAGAGATGATGAACGCGTAGACTTAGTAGTTGAGTGATATATTTGTACAAGTCAAATGTCGAAACGCAAATACAAATTCCCTCAAGGCCGCGGTATGTCTCTTTCCTATACGTGTAAATAATAGTATACGTGTAAATAATAGTATTATTTGTACGAAATATCGGAGGAAGAGTCAAGAGAGATCCGCAAATCACACGTTTCTTAAACGCAATATTTTTATCGTAGAAAATTCAGAGTGCAATATAAATTAGGATAACGACATGGAAACAGTCAGCTTTTTCGACGCGGCCGGCGGTACCTATACGGCCTCTTTTGTTGCCGGTACCCCGTAGCATAGCCGTGGCTTCAACCCTGCAATTATGGATTGTGGTTACTTCTACTGATCAATGTTTTTGAAATCCAACTGAACATCAAACCGGAAATTCTACTTATATGGTTGGATCGGGTTGAACAATGTAATCAAATCGATTCAATCGGATGATGACATCATCGTTATTTAAAACTGGAGTAATCAGACCGGTGAGAAAAAGTGATTGAACCGGCTAATCAAATCAAAATAAAATTTAAAAATATATAGAATATACACTTAAATATACCTGAAAACATAAATAAAATAAACATACAATGTATGTATTTCACAATAAACAAAAAATATTTTTTCGTATACACCATCAAATGCCATACATACATACATACATATATATGGGGGCCTTTCAAATGAGACTTGATCCTTCCATTCATATAGAAGGCCAAGCATTCTGACCATCGGATCTAATTCCAACGGATATGATTAAAGCCACCCTATTCTACAAAAATCGGACTTACAATAACTATCGACTTCTGAATTTAAGGGTTGCCTAATATAGAAATATCACATTTTAGAACGTGACAAAAATGGCTGAAGAACGTGTGTTTTTGCCTACAAAATACTTGATGTATCCTACAAAGCAACATGTTAAAATACTAAACAAAAAGTTGTTCCAATAAATGAGATATAAATTATACAAAACAAAATAGTACGGTTTTCATCACATATTATTTTTAAGGAAAGGTTTTAACTATTTGTTCCTACAATTATGGGAACTCTAATAACGAACTTTCTATTTAAGGGATTGTCAGAATATCAAAAAGTAAATTCGATGCCAGAGTTTATAAAAACATGCTTCAAATACTGGATAATTAGAATACAATTATACATGTGTATTATACAAAACAGTCATTATAAATACAAATGACGAACGTATGTGGTATAGAAAATTATTATGAAATACAAAACAAATTGGTCCCGTACTATGAAAGACGTCTTTTTTAAATTAATGCTAACAAACAAACCCTAAATTTAATGGATGACTGTACATGGTTTAATGACAATGGAAAATCACGATTTTAATTTAAAATCAATTAGATTGATTTAAAAGAAATGGATGTATTATACTAAATAGTGGTTCATAATACAACAATATACAAAAAAGACAAAATTAATAGGAAAAAATGCAATATAAATATCTGATTTAATAACGTATTGACTTTATAATATATTAGTTAATAAACGGATTACACACACAATTAAACCATCGTATGAAATAAAGATACCGTTGTTTAGTATTTGGAATACAAAATTAATCGTTATATTACAAATACTGCTGATAAAAAACAAAACATAATACTCTCGTCAAATAAAACCATAATTGTGTAATTTAATAATCAGGAAAATAGGATTATGTGGACAGATGTGACGTGGATCTAATTAGAGTAAATAGGTTAATAACATCCGAGAAGTCCGCCACTGCGTAACCCTCGCACTCGAGATAGACAGAGAGGGAGAAAGAGACGGAGAGAATTACTACTCGCCTGAGAAGCAGGGAAACCCTACCGACTCTGGCGAATCGACGAAGAAAGATCTGCAGCAACAAGCAAAAACAGGGAATACAGCAGCACACGGTTCCTGGAAGCGAAAAGCACTTCGCGATCATCTGTACAACATAGAGGTTAGCATTCAATTTTTTCATCCCTTAGTAAAAATTTTTTATGTTAAACTTATAAAAATAAAAAATAGGGTTTATTGTATAGATGATGAAACTATTGTGTAGGAATAAGAATAAATTTGGGATGATCATGATTAAAAATGATATGTTAGTACTTTCAGAAAAAGCGTAAGATTGTTGATCCAGAAAAAAAGTTATTTTTTAATTTTATGAAATAATAAAAATACCAGAAAGATAAATAAAAAATCTTTGACATAATCTCACATTCTTTTTTATTTGAACATCTGAAAAAAATATATGAACATTACTTTATTATAGATTTCCTTGTACAAAATACTATAGCAGGTAAAAAAATCAGACGAAATTTGTTTACAGGAATAGAATGAGCAGCATAGATTTTGATTGTGATGATGCAAGCAGGAATAGTAGTAATGAAATGAATCCATCTGAAGGTGCATTATCGAAAAGAAAGAACATCCAGCCAAACAGAGGTACAAAATAATAATAATTTGTTCTTCCTCTTTGAACTGTTTACTATGATTCTTATGTTCAAAACTCCATTAAAAATATCAGAAAAGAGTTCTGCGAAGATGATTAGAGGAAGAAGAACACAAAATGATTCGAACACTGATGTAGGGGATATCAATTCTGAAAATTTTGAATGTAAGAGAGAAATGATGCTTTGATTAAGTTTGATTTGATTATAATAATTAAATGTCATCACAACTCTTATTGTACGGCAAGGGGTACGTCCAACATAGGTGTTTTATAGATCACTTCGTGCAGTTCATTGATAGTCATAGTCCAACTCCAAAGCAACAAGCACTAATTAACAAGACCGCTTTTTCAAAACTTATTAATATCGGGAGCATTGAAATTAAACGGAAAAATCTTCAGTGGATTATAGAGCAGTATCAGGGAGGGAGGAATTTCAGATTTGGGAACAAGATTTTGAGCTTTAGTGATGACGACATTGGAGTCATACTTGGTATTCCGAGTTCAGGATATACGATTTCAGTACGTGGAAAACATTTGCAGTGGAGAAGCTATATAGCTAACTAGATGTTTGACAAAGGCATGATTTTCAACCGGCGTAAACTTGTTACCGTATTGACTGAGTGCTACCACTAAGATGACGATAACTCTGTCGCTATTTATGTGACATGCCTAATACTGTTAATGTTTTGCACATTTCTTTTCCCAAATTCAACATATTCATTTCCAAAGGATCTTTTGCACTATGTGGAGTCACTAGAAGATACAAGATTTTTTAATTGGTCTGATGCAGTCACACGATTGATTCTATTTAATATAGATGATATCGCTAATAGAATAAATCAGAGGCGTCGTGGTGCAGCGCGTATTACCCTTCGATACCTTACTGGATGTGTAGCTTGCCTCTATGTAAGTATTTATACATAATAAGTGTTCTTTGTACTTTAATAATTATTCACAAGTTCCTTGTAATAGGTATGGATGCGGGAGTACTGTTGCAAGGATATGGTCGTAAGCCGTGATCTTCGACCAAGAATCAGGAAGTGGTCCGACTCAATAAAAGGTCTGACAAGACGATTGGTGTCTTTAACAAATGACCAGGTAATTCTACACATCATTTATATTATGAATAACAAAAGGTAATAAATTCAAAAAAATTGTTGCATATTTATGAACAGATTCATATATCAATGCATCGAGAATTAGACATGATGAATATGTTTTTCCATTTGAGAAGTTCACAATGAATGGATTCTCAATACAGAATCCAAATATTATTATTGATACACCCATTCCCCTGCCTGAAGATGGTCCTTTGAAAAGAGGAAGACTCAAGAAAGATCAAAAGTTTGATATGATAGAATGGAAATGTTCAAAAAGCAATAAAGTCGATGTAGAAAAAAACAACGAAAATTGCAAATGCAGTGAATATAAGGCAGAAATTGAAGTTCTGACCCGGAAGGTTTTAGAATTGAAAGCTTCAGAATTGAGAAATGAAAAACAGAAATGGTTTCAAATAACAATGACCAATTAAGGAGTCTTGAAGATGAGAATAAAATGTTGAGGGCACTGCTAGAATCAAAAGGGATTCAGATTGGAGAGAAGAACAAAGAAAGCTTTGCAGAAGAGCAAGGTATTTGCATGGATGGTGCATCAATAGTAGAGAACAATGAGAATGAAAATGAAATTGATGAACATGCAAATAACAATACTTTAGATAGCAAAAAAGAAGATTTTCATGAGCCTGCTTCAGTTGAAAAAAGAAATGATGATAGCCAGATTGATATTAGTCATCAAGGAAATGAGACTGACGATATTGGAGAAAAGCCTGTCAATGGGAATGAGACCTTGAACATGGATATTGAAACGACAAAAGACAATCAAGAATATGATAACATACCTGTGATTAATGAGTGCCCAACTTTTGAACTTGGAATTGATCTTGATATTGAACAAGCCAAAGATGTGGAAAAAAACAAAGCAAGGAAGCGAAAAAACCAGAAATATGCTATCAGTCCAAGCTCAATGGCAAAGAGGGTTAAAGCAAGGAGTGAAGCACGCCGTGTTGGAATTGAGGGTACAACAACAATCAGGAAGAAAAAAAGGGATACAAAGAAGAGCAACACTTCAAGCCATATGATTGACAGCGAAACAGAGGTTAGATCTAATCTTTATTCTGAAAAAACTTCTACATTCTAATAGTAACAAAATCTATGTTTAGTATCTATGTGATCCGCCCACGGATTTTATTGGATACGACGACAACTCTGAGGAGGTTTGATCAAGAATACAGAGTTTTTTAAGAGATCCGGTAGACAAGTATTTATATTTCTTACTTAAAAATTGATACATTTTCTAGCTTATTATGAAAAACTATAATATATTTGTTCATTTTTAGATTTAATGCAACATATTTTTCACCATTAAGAAACTACTGCAAGGTACTTGAAATACATAACTTCTTGTACGAAAGAATGGTAGAGGATTCGGTATGTATCAATGAATTCCACTATTGAGAAAACTTCAACAATTTTATTTTCTAATGAATTAGAACTGTTTACATATTATTATCATGTTCATGGATATATTGAGTTTTAGGCATTGCAAAGAAAACGAACCAGTTCCATATTTGTTCACTCCATTGTACAAAATGGTGAGAATTATAATATATTAAATAAAGTTTAATTAAATAAACAAATTGATTATTGATTTTATCTATATCTTTTCAGCAATACTTCCTGAACAATGTAGAAGCCGGGTGATGAATACCCATTCATCACTCTTTATTATTTTATTTTAGCTACAAAATCTATACAAAACACATGTATATTCCTGTAAATAGCAATAATTATAATTCAGCATGCATTGTGTAAATATGAATAATTAGCATGTTTTTGTGCACAAATAAAATAATAAAGAAATAAAAGAAAAAGAGGGAGATATTTAGAATAAATATTGAGCGACCTAATCCTAGGGGAGAGCTCAGCATGAGCCTGACCGCAAAAAGAACCCAAGTAGAGAGAGATAGGGAAGCTCATATGTGTATATATACCTATAAATAAATAAAAATTATTTTCATCTTAATAAAAATAAAATGGGTGTATATTTATTTGTATATATTTGTAAATATAAAATTAAAATAAAATTGGTAAAAACAAAACAAAAATAAAAATAAATAAAAATGCCCTTCATCATTGTACATAAGCCTTGTACATAGAAACCACATATCTATTTATTCCCCCTTATAAATAAATAAATAAAAATCCCATAAAAATATGTACATATTCCATATTCCATAATGTAGATAAATAAAATAAAAATCACAAAAATAAAAATAAAATAAAAAGAAATAAAATAAAAATAAAAATCAATATTGTATATATACCATGTATATATGTATATATAACTATTTATTTACTCTTTGTAAATAATTAATACAAATAAAATAAAAATATCATATTATTCCAAATTTTATTCTATAAATAAATAAAATATAAAATTGAGATAATTTATATAAAAATAAATAATAAAAAATAAAAAATAAAAAAATACATATTGTATACCTATATAATAATATTATTTTGTAAATACCTAAAATATATTTGAAAAAAATAAATAAAAATCATTAAAAAATTATTTAAAAATAAAGAAACATTTTTCATGTTTTGAGTTTTTCGAAAATAGGTCATTTATTATTTTTAAATGAATTTCTAATAATTTAAAAATGGAATAATTTGATTGGTCCACGGGGGATTGTTGACCTCGGTCAACTCTCCCCCGCGGACCTCTTCTTCGCGGACTCAGTCACCCAACCGACTCGGTCCGCTGATGTCACGCGAAATGACCACTCGGATAAAGGTGCTAATCGGTCGTTGCGACCCAAGCAATCAAGTGCGGACAATCAAGAAAAATAGACCACCAATAGAGATAAAATCAATCAAAAACAAGATAGCGGTCCTGCTATTAGTTTAACCTGGTATAGCGACCAGGGTCGAACACAAGGAGCACGGGTTGGCCACTCGGCCTACGAAGTAGTCAAAAAGAGATAAAAGAAAATAAAAGAAATATTTTGGTGGTTTTTGAATATTTTATTTTTGTTTGGATTTTTAATGTGTTAAGAAAAGAATAAAGGCAAAGAAACTACACACTTCAACAATTTATTAAATGCACTAAAAATCAACCAAAAATTCGAACAAAAATATTTTTATGTGTTTTATAATTTTTAGTGTTTTTGGTGAATTTTTGAGAATTTTCTGATGTTTATTTAATTTTCTAAAAATCAAAAAGTAACTAAAACAGTAGGTACTGTCCCAGCCGAGCTAAAAGGGCCTAGATAAAATATCTAAAGGCCCCAGATTAGCTGGGAGGTAATTTTCCTGTAAAGAGAATAAAACAAGAAAA